>OMLI01022101.1:0-11475 GCA_900302605.1 Rondeletia loricata
ACCTGACTCTGCCAGATGATTGGTTTGTGTCACAAATCTTTGTTTCACAAATCCATCTGGACACGCTCCATACTATTGGGTTGACTCCGGTCTGGTTCCGGACGGACCAATCAGCGTCCTATACGGGCGGGCTTTGCTTTGGGTGAGACGACAGCACTTTCTGCAATGGCGGCAGCCACAGAAACAGAGGCTACCCAGCTAGCACTGAAGACTCGGCCCAAAACGTGAAATTCCCTGATACTCCAGATTAAATCAATACATTTGTTAAATTCCCTGACTTTCTATGTCTGGAATGCATGCTTTTAAATTCCAACCACGGCCCTATTCCGGCGACCGGGAACTGATTTACTCGGCCCGAATCCGGAAGCCGGACCCGGCCCAGCGTAGATGCTGCAATAATATCAGATCAAATGTTTAACGTTATGTATGTTATGTTACATAAACGTCTGACAACAGACAACATAGACGTTTATGTAAACGTTAACATTAGGCTAAAGCTAACTGCGGGCAGGAGCTTCTAACCGCAGATGCCCGGTTAGCATGGACGTATCCTACTACGTCATATGGTTTGTTGATCTGATTGGTTGAAGTTAGCCTGCCCAGACAGTGATAGACAGATGGTTCATCCAATCACCTGCCAAGTAGCTTTTTGAAAGTGCCTGCCCCTTTCAAAGGTTTGCCCAGTGCGTTCCCAGATGGATTTGTGAAACAATTGTGAAACAATTTGTGAAACAAACCATCTGGCAGAGCCAGGTTAGGGTCGCTATTGCTGTCCAGCAAAAAAGCACACCAGGTTTGGTGACTGATACAACAGTTGCTATAATACTCCAGAAAGGATCCATACATTAAACCTCCCAGCGACCAACAAGCCCACAGGTAACTGACAGGTGAGTTCAGTGACGTCACGGGGGCAACAGGAAGTGGCGCGAGAGAGAGAGAGACGGACGTCTGGGTGCCTTGTTGCTCCTCTGTGTATCAACAGTCGCTCCCAAAATCGACATTAAAGATCATTGATTTGTAAATAACTTGACTCAAAGGAAAACAGTCGACCTGCCGGAGAAATGTGCACTTTTGGTGAGTGATTTTCCGATTGCGTGTTCATATTGTAGTGTAGTAGCGTTGTCTGCGTTTCCCTCTGCGCTTATCGGCGTGATTACCGCCCGCAGGCCCGCAGGTAGGATGATACAGGTGGTTTCATTTAAATGCTGCGTGCATAGCAGAAACCAGTGTAGAAGAGTAGTGACCACAAGGAGATGTACTTAGGCTGTGTTAAAAGAAAGACTATATCAACCACTAGCCTATTGTGAGTGGATCAGACAACCACCCTGCCTCCTCCCATTTCTTCCTGACACACACACACACACACACACACACAAACAGTTAATTACGTCATTGTGTGCAAATAGTCCCAGTTTTACTTCCTTTGGTAAATAGGCTGCAAAATATACATACAGTAGGTAATGATATTAGACTAGCCTCTGTTCCTCAAATGTGTCAGAAAAGAGCAACAAAATGTCACTGAACATGTGAACTTCAATGAATATCTTTCAGACACACTGACTTAGTATCTGTAAGTAACAATGTCAATCCAGAAACGTTAGTAATCCATTTATTTCCCAAACTTCCAACTTCTACAGTCTACTTAACTGTCAGCAATTATGTTTACGAACCCTCACAATTGTTTGTGTTCTGTTTTATTGATTTTATTGTTGTATTATTTTATTATTTATACTATTTTATTGCTTATTTTTATATTCAAGTTGTGTGCTTATATTCGATTTCTTTTCCCCTGCTGAGTCCTGTTACTTTTGCTGCTGCAACGACCTAATTTCCCCACAGGGAGGAATAAGGTTTCATCTTATTATATTTTATTTTACACATTCAGAATCAAGTATATGTGCTACAAACAAAATGTAGAAATATAACAAAAATATTTACTAAATCAAGTATAGCTGAAGCAGAGCTGACATGGATTTGCCTGACTATAACACCCCACCCCCAACACACACACACACACACACACATAAATATAATGTGTACTGTCATGCACACAAGGGAAAAGGATCTGGCTACTTATACGCTGTGGGATTTTAATTTTTTACTTCTAATAACTTGTAAAGTTATGATATAATATTAAGCCAACACATCTTTTAGAATTATTTGCTGGAGGTGTCTGGTTATCCAGAAATTATGGGCACCCTCCAACCAATCAGATTCAAGTTTTCACTCAGGCAGTGCTATAAGTGAATGTATATTAGATACTGTATCTCTTGTATTGCTGTCTTCCAGATAAGGACAAAGGGCCAAGGAGGCTAATGCAAAAGGGACTAACTCTCATCCTGGTCGGCCATATTAACTTCATCCTGGGAGCCATCGTCCATGGCAACGTCCTCCGCCACATTTCCAAACCCAGCAACCACATCACCACAGAATACACTGCAGCCAATATCATCTCTGTCAGCTCTGGCCTGCTGGTGAGTCAGCAGATAGGTAGACATTCATCCATTCATCTCCAAGTCAAAGCAGCACTTTTTTAAAATCACGGTATCAGCCATATGAAATGTATGACTTGTGAGGCAAACTGATCTTGAATCAGCACTCCTAAGATATTATATACATGTGGTCCCAGGTTACTATAAACCTACAGTTCACAAACGAATCACTTTCTATGTTCTGTGCATCAGAGCAGCAAGTGTATGCTCGCCTCCATTTCAAATGTGATTCGCTCTGTTAGCTTGCCGATACTGTTGTGTATTTTTCTCCGCAATCAAGACTGAACTTGTCTATTGTAAGGGAGCCGGTTGTGTTGTTTTGCAAACCAGTCCCATGTTGCTCTAGGGCAGGCTCCATTACCGTGAAATGTCAAGATTGTCTGTCAGTTGATGATGATGAGATAGCATTAATGTCAGATTTCTGTGAAATTGATCTTGATATCCAAGGAGCTCCATTTTATATCACATAGGGTGTTGACATTGCTTGCTATTGGTGGCCGCTCACTTACAGACCTCAGGTGAAGGATATCTGCCTATTTCTCTCTCCCTGTCTAAAACATTTTTAGCCCGGGACCCAAATGACAAATTCAGTCTCACATCCTGGAGCCCAGGATCATTAAAACATATTAGTGCTTCTGGCCCATAATTAAATAAACCTTAGTCCATAGTAAAGAAACGGTACTCAGAAATAATTGTTTTGTCATTTCAATCTTGCAGAGTATTGCCACTGGGATTATTGCCATCGTGGTGTCAAGGAATCTTCCTGTGTTGAAACTGGTAAGAAATAGTTTTGTGTGAAACACAATGAATAGGAAGTTTGGTCTGACTGTAACTGTTGATATGATCCCTTCACTCACATCTGTCTCTGCAGCAAATAGGCCTTCTAGTCGCTTCATTCCTGAACGCTCTGCTGTCAGCGGCATGCAGCGTTGGGCTCCTCTTTGCCATTAGCCTCACCATTGCCCACGATGGGCGGGGCTTGATGCAGGGGTGCAATGACACAGGAGTGCCAATCAACGCCCGGTCACCCGTCAGTGCCCAATGCCCCTTTGACACAACGCGAATCTATGTGAGTCCACTTTTTCTCGTACTCTATCGTCGAAGTAGGTGTGGATGTACACTAGCAGTTGTTCAAGTCATTTCTGTCACTCAGTTATACTGCAAGCTCTCTGCCTGTATATTGTTAATGCCTCTTTCTCTCTGGCTAACAATTTCCTTTTCACTCACTCTCTCCATCTTTGTCTCTGTTTCCTTGTATCTCTCTCTCTCTCCTCTTTCTCCCTGCCAAATGAAACTGCTACTTTTGTGGAATGAAAGTTCATGAAAGCATCAAAACAGAAATAATCAACCTCTCCCCTTGTGTCAGTGTCCCCCCCCCTCTCTATCCATCTATCTATCTATCCCTCCTGGGACTGTGGATCCCTAATCCTGTGTTGGTGGCTGTGGAGGGAGGTTTGGTGTTTCATAGCGGGACTCACTGCTCTCTCTCTTTCTCGCTCATTCCCTCCTCCTCTTCTCTCTCTCTCCCTCCCTCCTTTGCTTCCTGTCTCTCAGGACACCACCCTGGCACTGTGGATCCCAAGTGCTGTGTTGGCGGCGGTGGAGGCCGGTCTGTCTGTCTGGTGCTTCATAGTTGGATTGACTCTCAGAGGACTGGCACCCTGCGGCAACAGCTACATCAAAGAACAGGTGTGTGTGGCTGGGTGGGCTTAGGGTGTGGGGTGTGTTTGTGTGTGTCTGAATCACTCTCTGACTCAAACGCACTGTCTCAGTCACACACACACTTTACAGTATGCCACCCCCTACACACACACTCACACCACACACTTCAACACATATGTACTCTCGCTCATTCTCTCAGTCATACAGATTCTCTATTTCTCGTAGTCATGCAAACATACATACACCCACACTCACTCTCTCACTCACTCTCTCTCTCATATACACACGTTCTCACACATATACCGCACATACTGTTTTCTCTGTCTCTCACCCCTCTGTTCTCTCGTCCAGTTGGAGGAAGAGGCCCTGACCAATAGGAACACAGCCAACGCTGAGTTCTCCACCCAAGGCCAAAGCCTGATTGGACAGCGCTTCAACCCTGAAGCCTGACTGGACAAAACGCCGGAAGGACACCACCCCACATAGACTACCATAACAAATCCCAATAGACCTTTTAGTTGCACCAGTGTTCAGACTAATAGATTCAGCCTCAGAGCCTATTGGGTGAGTGAGTACTGTAGTACCCTGATTCAGTAATGGAGTCAGTTTTAAGGAAGTTGTTTTATTCCCAGTGAATCAAACCGTGGTGGCTCATGCTAGTTGGTATCATTTAGCCACATCCCCTGATGAGCAGACTAGATACCAAACGGCTCTATTTGCTTTAATTTATAAACCAACCAGCTTGTTTTAAATCTCACGCTGTGAGCAGAATACATTTGGGCTAAATTTATAGAGCACATCCCTCCCCTAAAGCTTGCTGCCAGGGAGCTCCAGCTTCCTGGGCTACTGATGCAACCCATCAATGCTAAATTAATTCACAGTCACACATTAATACACTCATACAGGCTGCAAGAGGTGCAACTGAAGCACAAAGCAGCCTGTTGTGCAGATATTGGGATTGGGATTTTGTGTGTGTGTGTGTGTGTGTGTGTATGTGTGTGTGTGTGTGTGTGTGTGGTGGTATTTGGCTCATAATGATACCAAAGAGTTTGATAGCTGTGGAAAGAATAGATGATCCTTTCAGTCACATCATCATACAGCCCTGAGTCAAGTTTGGGTTCAGAAGTACAGATTGCATCATGCAAAGCATGTTGTTCAACATGAAGGAACTTTAGTTTATGAAGTAAGTTGAGTTGATATTATGTATGCCAAAGATATTTTAGTTGTAGCTTATATGCACTCATTTCAACCAAATATATTGTATTATTAATGTTTTTAGTATTTTACTGTTTGTCTACCTGCCTACTGCTACAGGCCTTGAAGCATCTGAGGTGCATTCAACAGGCCACACACATCAATGTTTGCTTACATAAACAAACATGAATGTAAGCCAACAATGTTTTAGCTACAAAATGCCCTGATTTTTAATACTATTACTAATACTAATGGCTTCAAATCAAATTGGGGACACTAGCTAATTGCACTTATTTAAAACAGTTCATGCCATTGAATCATTACATGGACAACTACAGATAGTATCATGTTCATTTAAAATTTTTCTACTGAGGCTTACAATTGCAAGCAAACCCAGTTCTGGGCTTGTTGAACACCTCAGATACACCAGCTGTGCTACACACTGGCTGGGTGCAAGGCCAAAATCTCTAAGCCATGACCTCGCACTCCAACACCTTTTAAAAAAGGAAACTGACAATTTAAAAAAAATTCAGGCCAAAGCATTCTTTGTGGTCAGCCCTGTGATCAAATTGGTTGAGTTTCTTTAAAATATGTATTTGAGAAAACATGAGAAAATATTTTGCAAGCTATGCTTCAATTTAGAGGGCTGTTCAATGCCAGGGGGATTAAATCAAGCACTCCTCTGAAACATTGGTAACCATTTTAAATAGGTTTTTGTTGCTGTCACCTCATGTAAGACATTTACGGTGACAAAATGACCGGAGAATGGAGAGACTGAGGTTGTCTATTCAAATGTGTGTGTGTGTGTGTGTGTGTGCGTGTGCGTGCACATCCATGCTTGCATGTTCACATGGCTGGTGTAAATCCATGCATCCATTTCTGTCACCAGGCTTGGGTCTATTCACTGTCCATTCATGCAATTCAAAATGCTAAGTGAAACTACTATCTAATGGTAGTTGATATAGGATGTTTTTCAATTTGGGGAATTGCAAAGAAAAGCAATGTCTTGGAACTGGCTGAATTGAAAGTAATCGGACCCCAACCCAGCTGTGTGTGGCGTGCTTCTACAGTAAGTGTATTTGTGTACGTGTGAATGTCAAGTGGGGTCATGTTAAGCGGTTAAACCAGTATTTGGGCCAGCAGCCTCAGCTGGCACAGAACCCCCACAACTCGGCTACAGAGAAGATCAGATCAGATCAGCCATGAAACGGTTAATCTAGTGCTCTGCTTAATCGAGCGGAACGGAATCTTTGCACGCAATCCTAATCCCTGGGCTGTGGGGGATAAATATTGACATAGACTGTTGACTGAAACAATCACAACAAATGTATATCTTGTGTCTGTGGGGCCATTTGAGTGGGTATGAAAGACGATGGCACACTGTAGACTCGTATTTATATTTCAAATCACAAGATGAATATGAGGCAGCTGTGTAGACTGTCATCTTGTTGGCAGTCCCGTTGATCTGGTCATTTGAAGTTGTATTTTAATGACTCATAATGTAATGCATGTCATCCCTCTTTCATATCAGTCTCTCATATATCCGCTGTCCAGTAGAGAGGATTGTTCCTGCAAAGCTGCCGTATGTTGATGTGTAGTATCATGGATTTGAAGATGTCAGATGGATCAGTGACAGGCCATTCATGAGGATGAGCTGGTTAAACTAACAGTGGCCACCCAGCTAGGTTGGGGCCTCAGTTTACTTTTGACCAGTCTGTTCAAAATGTGGACATTATCAGTGTGCTGCAGAACCATTTGATCTCCAGGAAGTCTGCTTTTCGGGAATTGAGAAAAGGGGATGGCATTGATGTGTTTTTGACAGTTATAATGCATTATCAGTTGTCTTGGTTCTGGGGGACAATGTCTGCTGAGGTTATCTGAGGTTTATGTAGGATGCAGTCCATTTGTAAATTTGCCATGATAAAATGTTTTACAAAATTCAACAATTGACTAATTTAAAATAACATTTTAAAATCACTAATTTATGAAATGACATGTTTATATTTTTTTAAGTGACCTTATTCTTTAAATGTATTGAATTGAAAATTTGATATAGGCCTCTAATTAATTATCTTTGAACTGTATGGATCCTGAGCAAAATACAGATGTCATACGTTTAGCCAATATATTAATGCATTTTATACGTGCAATGTGTCTCATATTGGCATGTTTTATCAATACGAGGTGTATTTTCAGAAATGCATTGATCCAAATATCTGGCACTGGCAGGCTTGAGGTGCAGTTGTCTTGTCAGACTAGATGGATCATATTTATCCAAAATTTTAGGTTTCTGCATTGTTGTTTCAGAACAGTAATAGATCGATTCTGTTTAAATAGCCTGAGTATAATAGCCTCAAAAAGTGCAGACAACACCATGTTCAAGGTCCTCTAAATCAGAAATTCATTACTTCTCTTTTCCCCTGATTCAACCCAGTTGTAATGCCTCATCAACCCAGGAGTATGTATTTTGTAACAACAAATGTAACTCATTCTTTTTTAATGTAACAAACGTGGATCTACTGTACATTTCATGATTTGCTTTATGGTTTTCTAGCAGTGTTTTCCCTTTTCCCAACCATGTATACTCTGCTAAATGCCATTCATTATCCTGGAATCCACTACAGGGCCAATCAGGGCTAACTAGGACCTCGGTTTCTTCCAAAACCACATTTCAGTGGCTCCTTTTATATTTCAACAGTTTCAGATAAGACAATAAAATAGAAACTTGATAAAAACCTAGCCTACTTAAAGCTCCTCTTGGCTCTGCTGTGGAAAGGTGCCTAACGCTGTTTCAAATATGACTATTCATGTTTATCATTGTCAGACATCATTTTGTTCACATTGTTTAAAAACATTGTTTTTAGAATAAAGATGTTTTTTATAATATAGCTTGTTTGCACTGTTTTCTCTTCTGCGTTTTTATCTTGTTTGTCGATCATTCGTTATGTATTTTCAGTGGGTTTTCACAGCTTTGTTACATGAGGCCACCGGCCACGTCCCTCTCCTTGCACATAGCCCCAAACTGGATGATTTGGGGCTATAGATTTGTTTTCCTGGTTTTCTCCCATTATGTCCTGATTTGAAAGGAGGGTGACCTAGGTGCCAGAGAGACTGTCCAGTACCAGGAGGGTCCTAGGTTTGATCCCAGGTGACCCCAAAATGTCTGTCTTGTTGAAGTGTCCTTGAGCAAGATAGCCTACTGCAGTCAGCCAGAGTTTTTCCTCCGGGATCAATGGAGAAGCACAAAAATTTTACCCAGATCACAGCAAAGCAAAATCTGGGTTTATGCCTTGATACTCTTAATCCCAAAATGTACAAGTAGATATTTAGCCTGTAAAACATCTAGTTAACCTACTTTCACTGCATGGGCAACTCAAATGTCAAAGTAAGCTGGGTATATCAAATGCTTTCACAGATCAAACACCTACATTTTTAACCAGGGAGAAAAGCAGGCTAAAACACAAACACTTCCCGTGACCCGTGTAAAAATGCATTGGATAGAGCGCATATTTTCTAATAAGCTATTGCCAACGAATTCCCATCATAGCGACGCCTCTTACAGTGAATGTACTGTATGTAGAAATGCCCACCACAGTCAAATGTATTTACTGAGGTCAATTTTGTCATCCCACTGCGCGGTCACGGCAAATGCGCGGGCATGATGTCGGCTGCATGCTGCAGGCGGCCAGCTGCAAACAGTGGAACAACGAACCACTGCAGTGTGAACAGCGCCGGTGGAGACGAGGAGCGCCTCACATTGCGCTTTATTCTTCACACAAGGTAAATGATTAGGAATTGTACGGAGGAACTATGTAATGCATGAAATACTGGCTTACCCTTGCATGCAATTGCAGACTTCGACAAATGAATGCTGTTAACGAATCATCATGCAGGCGTCCACAGTGCGAGGTTTGGCTGGAAGACACTGCGGTGACACACTCAGCTTCAGTTGTCAGCATTGATACGCTCATCTTGTCAACCAGAAATGTAATCTTGCAACAGAGGGGTTCCTGCTGTATTTCAGCCACATTTCACCAATATCATGTTTACTCGGTGTAACTGGGATTTAATCAAACTGATAGGCTAGTTCCGTTCCTCGGGTCTGATTGGCGCAGTCCCGCTGGACGCTGTTGTTAAAAACAGCCGATAAATACACACCTGTGACCGCATGGCCTAATTGTTAATTTAAACATTAATGCGCTAACCGAACATCACCTCTCATACCGGTACTTATCGTCGCTTAGCAACCACTTTGTTTCGCGACAGTTGAAGAGCACAACTATATTGCTGCTAGGCGGAAAAATAACACTTACGGTAATTGTAATCGATCAGAATAGTGAACATTTGCGTTGTCTTTGTATTACAACGGTGTGTTAAGGTTATTGCTTCAGTTAAAACCCCGGTCAGTCAAAAAGACTTGAGTGTGAAACATCGCGTGGGAACGTTACTAGTTGCCCGGCCAACCTCACACAAACATGCGACTGGGAGAGGATCGGCTCACCTGCAGGTGTAACATCACATGGGAATCATAAGATAATGGGCATGCTTTGCTTTGAACACACATTTTGAATAGTCTGCTACATAAAACGTGTGTGTGTGTGTGTGTGTGTGTGTGATGAGGAGAATTTGACTCAGTGAAGGTCCATTGTCACTCATAGGCAATCATTACAAAACTAGGCTAACGCATATCTTCATGTGCTTTAAGACATATTTTAACCACCTCAGATAGGCCGGTGTAGATTTAATTCTTACTGAGCCAATTGACAGTTGACATCATTTTGATCCTGACGGATAGAAACGAGGGTGTGGCTGATCAGAGCCAGCCTACTCTGCTTGTTTGACCATTCAGCTATTCTCCTTTGTGTCTTTCTAAACCTGCAGGACCTGCTTGAAGTGGCTATACTCCAACGTGGCTACTGAATGTGAGAGTCAGGATTTTTCTTCTTCTGGTGCTATCTGCTGGATGAGTTGGAGGATAGTGACATTTTAAAAGGCTCAAACTCGGATGATCCTTGGAAACATCGCCGGAAAGAGGGAGGGAGAGGAGACAGAGATACACGGAGAACGAGAGCGTTTAAGGGCTAAATGGCTGATCCTTGGAAACTTCTCTGGAAACCGTAAGAAAGACATACAGTGACCCAGAGAGGAGCTCCAGTAGATGGCTGATGGTGGATCCGTTAGCTCAGCGAGATGCTCTCTGTTGGGGGATAGAACCAGGAGAAACCCTCTCTGACCCGGAGATTACCAGGCTGTGGCTGTGGAGGGAAACTGTAGGATTATTATTTTAATAAGTGACAATTTAGTCAATGCCTTCCATTTAAATGCACATTCCACGTTACTCAAAAGATACTGCACAGGAAAAGCAAATTCTAAATGGATGGTGAGATTAAGGACTAACACAAGGAGCCGGCTCCATTCTCCTCCCACCTCTGCCTCTTTGTACCCTACTTAGTGGACAACGGATGAGTTGGGACTCCACCTCTAGTGCAGCTCAGAGTACATGCAGATATACAGAGTATGCCCGCCTCTCTCTAAGGGTGCATTTCCCCAGCCAGCCTAAATACGGGTGACTTGTTTTGGATGGTGGGTCACAGTAATATCTACCTCCTCTACTACCACTATAACAATGGACTCCATCGCTTCTATTGTTAGGAAGCCATCAAACAATCCATGTCCACAAGGCTCACTAGTGCTGTAGCAGCAGCGGACAGCTAGCTTGTGAGATCTGGCATCAGTGTATATATATCTGAAATTAAAATGAGAGCGCCTATCAGAAGAGGAGGAATGAGAGACTGGTTCTCAAATACTACAAGGATCTCCTGCAGACAAATGCCCCAACTCTATTCCTCCTTCCTCCTCATCCCTCTCCTCGTCGTCCTCTCCTCCCTGGCTTCTCCCACTCTGTCCATTCATGTGGAGTCAGTGGAGAGCCACAGTGAGTTTAGCTGTGAGCCCATCGGACTGAGAATGTGCCAGGATCTGCCTTATAACACCACCTTTATGCCCAACCTACTTAACCACTATGACCAGCAAACGGCCGCACTAGCGATGGAGGTAGGCTGTGTGTGTGTGTGTGTGTGTGTGTGTGTGTGTGTGTGTGTGTGTGTGTGTGAGTGTGTGTGAGTGT
>OMLI01022103.1:0-11807 GCA_900302605.1 Rondeletia loricata
TTCTTTTTTTTCACTCCCATTTAAGTGCACAGTCATCTAAACAAGGATATGATATAATAATATAATAATAATAGGTTATGCAGTATCACTCATCTGCATTACCAATGTTTGGCATTCTCCCTTCTAATCTTGAGTTAGCCTACTTTCTATCTAGAGCATATTTCTACCACTATGAGCACTACAAAATCGTTATATTTATCAGATATTATTTATCAATATCATATGATAATGGTGACCATATTGAAAAGGCTACTGTAATGTTTGTTCTTATGTCTGCTTATACTGGCTTTTTACCAACAGACTCTTTCCAGGAAATGGAGACATAATCAACTTTGCCAGCTGGTTTGGCTTCTCTTTTCCCAACATGGTATTAATGCTTGCCCTCTCTTGGTTGTGGCTGCAGTTCATTTATTTGGGCTTCAAGTAAGTCTCATGGATTCGAGTCATACTGCATTTGAAAAATAAATATTTTTAACAATACCATAAGTTCAACATTATGAACAAAGAGAATCATTTATCTGAATTTCTCACTGTATTATTCCAGCTTTAAAAAGTCCTTTGGATGTGGCACAAACAAAGATGGTGACAGGGAGGCATACCAGGTAATGAAAGATGAGTACAAAAAGTTGGGCAGCATGAGCTTCGCTGAGAGCTGTGTGCTGGTTATCTTCACGTTGCTGGTTCTTCTGTGGTTTACCAGGGAGCCTGGGTTCATGCCCGGCTGGGCCACTGTACTTTTCAACAAGGACAAACCGTGAGTATGATGACAGTTTACGTAACTTTTCATGACTCCTGATGAGTGAATGAATTATCGCTTAATTAGGAAATTTGGTCTAGAGTCTATGAGCAGAGAACAAGGAGGGGTCTAATAGTGTCTTAATAATGAACTCCACCCTGTGACACCAAGTGTGAGCCAAACTACAGTAGCCATTGTGTCTTTGAGTGCTGGTTCAATGTGAGATCATTGAGTTGATGGCTTCATCAAAACTTTACCCAACCTTGTAATCCTCTGCCCAGTTTTGGGTCGATTCAGGAAGTTTGTCTTGTCATTATTATGCTAGGCTCTACTCAAAATACAAATTTAAAGGCCCTATATGTAAATTTTCGGCCTAAATTAACATTCATTAACGGTTTTGTATTGCCAATGAGTGAATTCTCCGTAACTTATGAGAACTAATGAGACCAGCCGCGTCTCTCTCTGTTCAGCCGTTCAGTCTCTGTATGAGCAGGAATGTGGAGGACTCAGGCCGAGTTTTCGTGGCAAATCTAACGGATGTGACATTATGCGCGTTCCCGAGCCTGCCTCTCACACACACACACACACACACACACACACACACACACACACACACACACACACACACACGGGGCACGCACGAGCCAGGAGCACATGTAAGAGACTGACTGCAGTTCCCTTAATGGCCACCGGTGTCAGTAAGAGTAACAATTTACATATAGGGCCTTTAAGTATTTTGACAATGTTAATATGTTAAACACAGATGTGTTTAATCGCTTTTCTTATCCGTTAACAGGTATGTCACTGATGGCACAGTGGCCATATTGATGTCAACACTCTTCTTCTGCATCCCATCCAAAATGCCCAAATGTAGCGGGACATCTGAGGATGGTAGGCCACCTAGCATGTTCTTGATGATTTTGTGGGTGCACCATACCAATAGGTATATACACCTTACTATCTGGATATGTACAGTACCAGGACCATGCACAGACAAAACAAAAAAGGACTTTTTTTTTAGTAGGATGTCTCTTTTTTTCATGTTTATCCTGCACTTTTTTAAGTGACAATGATAAAATCGTAATGAAAAAAATATAAATTAGCACATTATAAGAAGGATAAGGGGTAACTTGTGTATGTTCACGCAAAAGGGCAGCAACTCAATCCCCTTTCGGGCCCCATCTCTGCACGTCTGTACAGCACAATCGGAAGTATTTCAGTTTATTTGCTGTTGCATCACATTTTCTGTTATGAGTGCAGTTTTTACTGTGTAGTCATGTCTATCTATCTGTGTACTATAACAGAAGGAGATACAGAGAATAACTTTTACTGCCTTGTGACACAACCCATCTAGCTGACTCTGTGCTTTGTAATAAACGCTGTCCCAGCTCCTTCCAGAGGCTTTTATTCTGAGGCACACAAGAGTGCGATGTAGCTTGATAGCCCCAAGGTCAAGCCTGTACAAAACTACATGCTGTACTGTTTCTTAGACAAATTACTTTTGAATCAGTACATGCTCTTATTCCCTCTCGGTAACTTAAGTTGAGCGTGACCTGCTGGTGCCTATAAGCAACAAAGCCATTGCTGCTCCTCGAACAGTGGCAAAGCAGTATGTTTTGTACACAGAAGGGTGCCACAAAGATTAAACACACTTCGTTTTAGAAGTATGAGGCAGACTTTGAGCTGCCATAGTGTGTCAAAGTCCATTTTTCATCTTGGAACAGAGAAAAATGAGTATAGGGTCAAATACAGGGTCATTATGTGAATAGATCTGACATTATCAGCAACAACCTATGAACTTGGATTAGCAGAGTATACAAGTATGAATCCAGTTATAACATTTTTATTTAAAAAATGCAATTGTGAGTTTTGTAGGCCTACCCTTTAATCACATTTCCTTTAATCTTTATCTTTATTGTCATAATGTAATATCTGTAGACAATAAAAGCTGGGCTTTCTCCATAGTTAAGTTAGAGATACCATGATTTATGATTGTCTGTAAAGATTTTCGCTATTTTCTTCAACATCGTCTCCTTGTTCTTATAGGAAAGCCCCTCAAAGCCCCTCCAACCCTGCTTAATTGGGATATAGTCCATGAAAAGATGCCTTGGAACATCATTTTGCTTCTGGGAGGAGGCTTTGCACTTGCCCGTGGAAGTGAGGTAATATAGTTGATCATCAAGCACTTTACAGTTTTCTAAAGATAATCCCGTATAAAAAAAAATTTATGCTGACTTTTTTTTCTTCCTCTGGATAAAGACATCTGGTCTTTCCTTGTGGCTGGGAGAAAGTCTCGCACCGCTGCAGAGCATCCCTCCCTTTGCCATCTCCATCCTGCTGTGTCTGCTGGTGGCCATGTTCACCGAATGTTCCAGCAACACCGCCACCACAACACTCTTCCTGCCTATACTGGCCTCCATGGTGAGACAGACAGTTGTGTAGATCAAGATATTTGCAGACACAAACACACTGTCTCTCTCTCTCGCTCTCGCTCTCGCTCTCGCTCTCGCTCTCGCTCTCGCTCTCGCTCTCGCTCTCTCACACACTGAATTTTTGAGCAATGTTTGAAGGGCCACTTTAGTCACAACTGCTAAAAACAGACAAATATACAGTCAAATGGCATTCATAAGAGCTTAAATGAACAATTCTGATTTAAAAGTACATAAAATGTATGCTTTGGTAAAATGTGTCTTATCAGCAGCCCCCAAAAATGCAGTTTTACAGCTTTTAAAGGGGATGTATAGGTTTGACAGTCATGTATGCATTGATACCCTCAGAAAGATGGGTCTTAGTGGGCTATGTAATTGTCTGCCGCTCGTGAATTTCCATTCAAATAAGATATTTTTTTGATTTTTGATAAACCAAACCAGAAAATCTATTTTGTATTTTTCTTAGCCTGTTGTTATGTTAGCTATGTCAACTTCTATATATTTGTCTGCTGTCAACAGAAAGTAAAACATTAAGAATGACCAACTTTTTAACAGCAGTAGGTATAAAGAGAGTTGCTTGCTGTAGCTGTTGGTTTAGCAGCACCTCGATGGGCCATGTGTATCTATACCAAAGAGAAACAGAAGGCTGTCCCTCTGTTTGATGTCAACCGGTTGCATCATTCAAAAAATATCATTGGACTGCTCTAAAATCCCTCACTGTGCGGGCCTTTAAGCTTTACACCTGGCCTGTTAACATCTGTGTGAACTTCTTCACTCCCAGGCCATCGCCATCAAGTTACATCCGCTGTACGTCATGTTGCCTTGTACCATCTGTGCCTCCCTGGCCTTCATGCTGCCTGTGGCCACTCCACCCAATGCAATTGCCTTCTCCTATGGCAACCTTAAAGTCATGGACATGGTAAGACCCTTCACTTCTCCATCGTCTATGAGAATGGAGAAGGTACAGTAGGGAACATTTTAGGGAGTAAAACACTCGGGGTGGGAAATTCTACCTGGAAGAGCAAGTACAGTCCTACTGTTGTATACCAAGATGCACATCATACAAACATTTATAATTTCAGAGATTCCCCACTGAAAAACATATTAGAGACGAATGGATCGCAAGACTATATTGGACAATGTTTCTGCACTGTTTAAAATATGTACTTGATTGATTCTATTAATCTTGTTTGCATGTATTAGTGCTATGTGACTATGCTTACCTAAGTGTTTTGTCTTTTTTATGTTGTTCTTCTAAGCAACTTTTATGTCCAGTTTGTCCTCCATGCTGCCCTCTTGGCCAGGTCTCTCTTGCAAAAGAGATTTTTATTCTCAATGAGACTTACCTGGTAAAAAATAAATAAGAATCCGGAGAGATTTAGGTTATCATTTTAATACATTTGGCCCATTATTACTAGTCACCCTGCATTAAGTCTAGCTCATGTGAATAAGGTCAATTAATATAGAAGTAGAAGTAGAATATTCTGAATATTACCATTGGAAATAGAGCTTATGCAGACAGTGAAATGTATACATGTTTCAGTACCTTGACACATCAGTATTAATACTGATACATCCCAGCAAACTTATTTTTCAATATCGGGATAAGACCTACTCTGAGGTATTGTTGATAACTTAGGATGTTTACAGTACAATGTTTAAGACTGTGTTGACATGTACTGTACTTCAAATATTATTTTGTGGCCCAAAACCCATTCTTTTTCTATTGGTTGCAGGCCAAGGCTGGATTCATCCTGAACTTTTTTGGAGTCATAACCATCAACATCGCCCTAAACACTTGGGGTGTGGCCATGTTCCAGCTGAATACCTTTCCCAGTTGGGCCAATGTCACCAACACCCCTTGATTATGAACACGTGAAAATGGAAATGGTGAAGACCGAAGAAGCAAGGAAGGGGGGGAGAGATGAACAATATGTGCTCATTTATCAGCATGTCAATGAAAGACAGGGCTGGCGGCCATCTTGGTGTTTTATTTTAAAGCTCCCCTATACACTCCAACCAGCACAACCTGTTATGCACTGGAGCCTGTCGATAAGTATTGACACAGGTTCTCATATGCAACTTTCAACATTTTATCCAGCCTAACATTGTAACGTTCCTAGTCAACCAGCTGGACTTGCTGACTGGAAACACTGGTTCGCCTTTTGTCAACGTTTTGATGGATCTGAACTCAATTAATTTAGAAGAATCACACTGAATCAAGCAGGTCATAACTTAATGACCAATATCATTAATCTATATTTTATGCAGGATGATGCCAGTCTGGATTGGAGAGGGTATTATATTATAAAACTTGGATACTGTTAGTTCTCATTGATGTAGTAATTTTGAATGGTGTTACAGGGTCCTAATGTACATTTTTGCCAACATCAAAAAGGCCAATGATTTTGTGTCTCATTTGTATAATACTTGATAATATTATACTTTAAGGATTTTAGTTAATTACTAGAAGTGATATTTGTTATTAAACAACATACAATAATTTCCAAAAAAAAATCTTATTTACTTGGTTACAAACCTAGTGCAAATTATACACATCATTACATGCATCGTGGAAATAATACATTTGCTAGATATAATATGTAATAAATGTTTTGTGTTGTAAAGAGTATTTCATCTTGCATGAAAATACATCTTTGGGCTTGGAATAGGTTCATGGGTTCAGTTTAGTTTTGATGTCTCTTCCCGCTACCCACTTCCTGTGGAGACTGTTAAATTTGAAGATGGGCTGAAATCCCATTGCCATCCATAGGATTAGAACCACTGGGTCCCCGATTGGTTTAAACAGAGCCAAGGGGACAGAAGGCAAATCCTTTCAAAACAGTTGATGTGGGAGAAATGCTAAATGGTTGAAGGAAAGGGAAATAAATTATAGAAAACCAACTGAAATCATTTCATTGAACTCCTTGGCAGGGGGCCGTGTACCATGTGATGGCTGGGAACAGGAGAGATTTTAAAATGGCGAAACTACAGTACCCATAAAATGACACAAGGGTCAAAAGAGTAAGCAGTGATTAAATCAAATTGTTTATAATCTAGCCACCATTCTTCTCACTGTAAAGTGGCAAACTATTCCTCACTCTTGTTGAATTATAGGTTGGTTCTCACACTTGTGGAAATTATTGAAGGTGTGATGGATGTCATTAATGAGAGGTAAGTCAACATCTTTCTGACATTTAATGTCCTGCTCTTACTCATCTTACTTGTCTTGATTATTGTTGGTCTTTCTCCTAATGGGTTTGCAGTGCATGATGGAAAAATACATGGAGAAAATATGTCACTCCAGTCCCATTTTGTGACTCATTTTGTGTTTTGTAACTTGTAGCGGTATACGTTACAGTACATTTTCAGCTTAAAAGCTCAGGCAGCTTGTTAGTATTAGTCCACTGTATTTGAAATTTGTCACTAGAAACACTGAAATGTGAATCAGGGTCCCCACTTAAAGTAGCGTAATCCCCTGCATTGATCATACTCCCTGTCACCTTAAGTGGAAACTTTACCAAAGATTAGGAACAAATGTACAGTGCTTTACTGTAGTGTTTCTGAACCAGAATCTTCAAAGAAGGACCTGAAACAACTAGCCAAATGCAAATATAGCACATACTGTCCTGTGGGGAGACAGCTGCAGTTTTTATATTATGGAATATCACTGGGACAGGCAAAGTGATTACTTAATTTATATAACCTCGCCTTGAGCCAAAAAGTGAATTATTCAGTGATAAATCTTGGTGCCCCAGGGACTGTGGATGTTTTCCTCTAGGTTTTCAAAAGACACTCATAAATCACCATTTCTGATGATGTGAAATCTGGAATTAGATTTTTTCCTCTGACGTTATTTAACACATAAAACGCACTTTGGTGTTGCAAAGAACACAGGCATCTACTGAGCAGTGGGAAAAAATAATATGGTCAAATGGGTCGTCCTTCACCTTTTTCTCAACAAGCAAACATATTCATGTGTGGTACACACAAAAAAGTCTATATGCCCAAGTACTAGTCTCCCACAGTGAGGGGTGCTCCTGGCTCTACTTTTGAATGGGGTACATTTTCCTGGCATGGTTTAGGTCCACTGAGCCCGTTAGAGGACAAGGTCAATTCCAATAAATACAAAACCATTCTAAGCGATCACATTCATGAGGTGGGGAAGTATTTCTATCCTGATGGGAGAGAAATCTTCCAGAATGACGATACCCACTTCCACAGGGAACAAGTGGTCAGTGCAATTATGAGCAATTCAGCTATTAGGGGAGATTCTGAAACAGTGTTTTCCACCGCCATCATCAAAACGCCAAGTGATAGAATTTCTTATAGAGGAATGATGTGGCAATGTTGCATCCTCCAATAGAGTTACAGAGACTAGAATCTATGCCAAGACACAAGCTGGTGTAGTGGCCCAGTGCCCTATTAGGACAATATTTTGGCAGTTACCTGTACATCTATGCTGTATATATAAGTGCAGTTGGCTATTACATCACCAACTCCAAGTAGATCACTTGACTGCAATTAGTATGCCAACTGTAGGCGGCATCTGTTCCAGCTTGGCATATACTGTATAGCTTAAGCAGGCTGGGTGATCTGCAGAAACAGGGAGATCTGCTCAGGTAGACAGATGTGCCAACTTGCTGAGTGACTGCCATGTGTTGAATGAATCATTTACACATCAGATAAGCTAATACTGAGAAAGCATGATTGAATTCCGTTTGTATAAGATACTGATTTGCATATAGCAGAATTTTGTACAACAAGCACACACAAAGGTCTGTGTGCGTCATCATCTTGTCCTCATCCTTCGTCTCTGGCAGACTGTCACAATGAACTGTCACTATGAACTGTCACTATGAACTGGATTTATTTTTCTTGACAGATAGATTTAGGTAATGTTGTCTACTTGTGAGTAACCAATTACTAAATAAATAAACAACAAATAAACAAATGAACAACTCAAGACGCTGCATTGACATCTTGAGTTGGTTATTAGTTTGGGTCAACTCAAATTTGGAAGAATTCTTGGCTGAGTTCTCAAAAACCAGTAAATTGCTAAATTGCTTGATGGGGTTCATAGTTGATGAATATTTGCAGTTACTTGGGACAGTTTGACTCACACTAACCAACTCTGAACATTATCAAATGTACTTTCATTACAGTAATAACACTGGAAACACTTTATTTGGATAGCCCAATGCTGATAACTATCAGGTGACAAAAAGTAGATGTTCAACAAAGTGTCACTTGCCTATTGGATGCATCTCCACAGACTATGTGACCCTGACCTGACCCTATTAACCTATTAACCCCAACCCTAAGATTAAGCCTAGCCCAGACATTGAATATCTAATTATGAGTATCACTTTAAACTCAATAGACTTTTCAGTGACACATTATAGTCAGTTGATATGAAGTTGAGTGTCAACATTGGACTATCCAAATAAAGTGTGACCATAACACTGACTGCTGATGGTTAGACCAGTAGAGAAACATGGCTTTGAAAACATTCTGTTACTTCTACCTTGATAAAAGGGTCTATGAAACGGTCTAGCTCTGTAAAACTTGATATCCCAACTGAGAACACCCGAGCACTGCAGCAATTATTACCCAGAAGACAATGAGACTTTCACTGAAGTGCCCCTTTGAATCTGTTCCCACATTACACCCTCTTAGAAAACTCTGTGTTTGGCAGAAAGCGCCTCCAGCAGTAGCTTCGTTCTGCAGAGGCCTTGCACTGTAACACAAGAGTTTATTCAATCGGTAATTCATCCCTCGTTTCTCTGTCATTCTGCCTCGCCCTCTCACTGAGGACATGGTTTGTTAAAGGTATAGCTAAGAGCTAAGGGTGCTGCTGTTTTCCTGGTTCATTGGGAGGATAGGATAGGAATCTACCTGTATTGACATACCTCTACTCTCTCTCTCTCTCTCTCTCTCTCTCTCTCTCTCTCTCTCTCTCTCGCTCTCTCTCTCTCTCTCTGTGTGTGTGTGTGTGTTTCTAGATTCCCAGGCTAGCAGATCTAACGGATATCCATTCTAGTGTTACTGGCAAGCAGATTGTATTTGGCTTTTTGACAGTGAGTCTCTGAGCTTCGTTACAGATCCAGATGTTCCCACCCAGCCCACCACACGCCATCCCACAATGACCAGAATACAATCCACATCAAACCAAAACACACCCTGAGAGCGGGCTGTCTGTGTCCTTGAATGATAACCAACACAAGATCAGTCGACAACCTGTTCTATACAGACTCTGGTCAGAATTAAAACAAAATGAACAGTGGAACACAAAGGTTGTTGTACATTCATTTTGTATAGACAGTATTGTCTGCATGGAAGTTTACAGCTTGCACGTCCAACATGAACTATATTGGGTAACCCTTTAAATTACAGGCCATTAATTACGCAGTAATGACTGGAAATAACGAAGTAATATCCACGTAAAATAGATAATAATAATAATAATAACTAGTTTTAGTATTAGAGTTAGAGTAATATACGTGTAAAAAAAGGTTCTTTCACCTGTAATTGTATTAGATAAGTGGAAGTACCGCACACTTTTGAAAACTTAGAAAGGTGTTGGAGGTGAAGGATAAACTAGTTCAAAAAGGAAGAAACACACTGTCTCGATTGATTTATCTTCCACAGAGGGGCGGGACATTCACTACAGAAAGGGACTACACCTGTGCAGAAACAATCTCTGTTTTCTCATGATGTTTTCTTTTGTTTACAATGTAGAATACATACAATAATACATTACAGATTTTACAAAAGACATGCCAAAACAGACAATGTACAATATTCACATATGTATAAAACATACTCCATACCAACTCTACACAAATAACAACAGAATACAACAGAAACCCCAGAACGGGCCTAGCCTGCTTCTGCTTTACTATAAAATGTATATTCTATATTCTATAGCTTCTGGATGGTCCTGTTATTTATGATGGCTTTTGCCTAATGGCCGCCCGGGCCTGAACATTTTAACTAGTTTATCCTTCACTTCCAGCACATTTCTACGTTTTCAAAAGTGTGCGGTAGTTCCACTTATCTAATGCAATTAGAGGCAAATGAACCTTTTTTTACTTTACTAATTACCAGTCATTCTAATGCTATAACTGGTTATTACATCTGTTTTACTTGGATATTATTTCCAGTCATTACTGCGTAATTAATGGCCTGTGATTTAAAGGGTTACCCTATATTGTTCCTGTGCCATTTGATTCAAATGTGGCAATCAAATCCTCACCTGAGAGGAATGAGGATGCTGTTAGTTCTATACAAAAGTGTCACTGAGGAGTGTGCTGGATCACGGCTGCTCTTTGACAAAAACATCTGCTGTTGGGATATTTGAAAACTGAGGGAGAAGTTATGAGCAGAAGTTAAATATCAAACGCATTGACAAAAGATCTCAGTGAGTCTGAGATAGCAGGAAAAAATGATAGAGATTAGGAAAAAGAGCAAGATCTGTCTTTGATTAGAGTAATATTCAGCAAGTCTGTGATGAGCTGTAAGCGACCTGCAAGCTTTCCTGTGATGAAAGTGGTCTGAGTGCAGGCCAGAACACAGAAACAACCCCGCCTGTTCCCTTGGTCCCTGAACAATGCGTCTCACATATGCATGCGCACACACACACACACACACACACACACACACACACACACACTAATGTCTCTCTCTGTCTCACACGTGCATCTCATGTCACTGTCTGCATGTCAAAAACACACTTCATGACAGAAATATACTTCCATCGAAGCCTCCACCTATCCTGTTCTGCTGTCATGCACTTGGACAAAACGTAATACAGTCCTGACATTCGAACTCCCCTCTCCTCGTTTCCCCTCCCTTCCCCTCTCCTCTCCATCTCTTCTTCTTTTATCCACCCTTCTCTCTCCCTGTGAGACATCACTGCCGTAAAATCACCATTGCTGTTCACCTTTCCCTTACCCCTCCTCCCCATCTCCTCCTCTTTGCTCCTCTCGTTTTCCTGTTCTTGTTTCGACTTTGATTCATCTCTTCCTCCCAACTGTCTTTTCTTCCTCCTCCACCACCTCTCTACTTACTTATCCTATCTTCCTTTCCACCCATCCCTACAGTATCTCCTTCTCCTCCTGTCCTTCAGGAGAAGGTTCGGTTCCTGTCCATCCTGCTACAGCACACATGTCTTCATTTATAAGAATAAAGCCACAGCTGCTCCAGGGAAACCATCTTGGCAGCAACACAGGGAGGTCAACATGGATATGCCAAAGTGTGTGTATGCACGCGCGTGTGTGGGAGGGTATTGTGGTATATTGCCATTAAATGTTCATCAGACTATGTCATCACTATTTCTCAAACTGACAATATACTTCACAGTACTTGCACTGTTCATGCAGCGAGCTGCAATCCACACTTTACGTGATGATTTCCATATGAGTGGGAGAATAAAGGAGCTCCAAAGCCTCTCACACAGAGTCGGAGCTGCTTGTGCATCATGCATCATCTGCAAACTGCTCTGGGACAGTTGTCTGGGTAAAAACAAATGAATGCGTGTGTGTGTGTGTGTGTGTGTGTGTGTGTGTGTGTGTGTGTGTGTGTGTGTGTGTTACAGTAATTGCCGCTCGTAATTAGTAGAGTCTTGATAGACAGGAACA
>OMLI01022114.1:0-12319 GCA_900302605.1 Rondeletia loricata
TACAGTAAGAGTGCAGAGTCAGGGGTCTTCCCCAGCATGTGTATGAGAGCAAGAATACATGTATGTAAGTGAGCATGTCCGCATGTATATGTAAGTTTATGCTATTCATAAGTACATAACTGAGTGGAATGGATTGGATCTGGCAATACAATCTACTCCCACTCTGAGAGCTTTTAAAAAGTTAACTAAATCATGGCTGATGGATAAGGTAGTTTTGTATGTACAGCATTTTATACTGTATATAGATAATTCTGTCAGTTCTTGTCTTCTGAATTTCTTTTTTTATTTTGTGCTACTTTTGTGTAGCGATACAGTTCGGTATTTTAGTCACTTATTGCTATTTATATATTGCACTATTTATTTTTTATTTCAGCGCTTCTACTCCACACATGTTTGATTACCATCTCGAACAAGAGGACCACAATGGAAATAAGTCTTGGACTTTATTGTGTTTTATCCTCGGTTGTTTTTATCCATGTGTATGTATCCAAAGTATGTACACTGTGTAGTTTCAATCAAATCACTAAACTAAACAAACTAAACTAAACAGAACACTTGCACTACACATGTACATGTACATGTGCATTAACACAAAGGAATTGAAGTGTTTCTACTTAACACCTGCTTGGTACAAGGTACTAGAACAAATCACCTGTCTAACTGAAATGGCCATTTATGTTGCTGTAATTAGAGCAGACTAGCTACCTACCTCTAAAATTGCCTCAGATTAATCCACATTGGTTTCCAAGAGACTGGGGCTTTAGAAACACCTAATTGCAGTAATTTACCATGTGCTCAGTTGGTCCTCACGACAGAGCACTCCAGGCCTTACAGACTAAGTAGACTGGGGGAAAAAGTATATTTTTACCTTGCACTTTCTCTCCTATCTACTTTGCATTTTTAAATAAATCTATCTTACATTTAGCGTATATGATAATAATACGTTTCTAAAACACTAAAAGTTCCAATACTTTTTCAATACACTTTGTTTTTTACCACCAGTCTGTGCCAATGAATACTTGTTCAGCATCATTAACAAATACCAAACAGACCTACCACACAATCAATGCAAAAAAACCTAGTCTGTAACCCTGAGAATAGTTTTCCCACAAATCCTCTTCCACCTCAGGTCGTTGCTGTGGATGCAATGTCTTTTTGCATATGTGAGTTAGACTAAGAGAAAAAATGTATTGTAACATGTCCTTGTATACTGTGTGTTTGTGTGTATATATGTGAGTGTGTGTGTGTGTGTGTGTGTGTGTGTGTGTGTGTGTGTGTGTGTGTGTGTGTGTGTGTGTGTGTCTGTCTGTGCCTGTATGTGTGTGTGTGCATTTCCATGAAAGTGTGTGTCAGTCAATGTGTTCACAATTGTGCATTTGTGGTATCAGCAAATTAAGTTTTGATCATTTATGAGGGTCTGAGAGGTTACTGACAACCAGATATGACCCTCAGTGTAACTATCATCTTCTAAAATCCCTCTATAGTATGCAGTGGGTGATCTATTTGCATTTTAGAGTTGGGTACAAGATAAAACATTGTTTCACATAATGTTCTTCCTCAGGGGTAGATTTAAGTATTTTGTGTGCAAGGACGATGCCAGGTCCTTTCACATTACACCTTGAGCACATCTGCCCAGAGAGTATAGGTACGCTGTAGTTGTAGTATGTTATGACCTTGACTGTATTTAATGTTACAGCACACTTGCAGTCATATGCACGCATTACCTTGAGAATGCGTCATCAAGCCCATCCTCCACATCCTGTTGAGACATAAACAATATGAATCAATACATTATACATGCATAAATTACTGCAAACTGTAACCCTACTTCAGTGTTAGTCAGTGTTCTCAACCCCCTGTGCATCTCCACTGCGTCAGCTGTTTGTCATATCCCATTTTAATCAATTGACAAGCAATTTAATTAATGAGACACGTAATCACATACTGCAGATTGGATATTTTTGATGAAGACTTCTTTTTTCAATTGTTGTCAGTACTCCAATCAATATTCATATGCCCATATTCCATGACTTACTGTATATTTGGGAACAGTAATGTGTGTCTGGAAAGTCTGGAATACCATATATGTTTTCTTGTTGAACTTGCTTTCCCCAAAGGCACTAGTTGTTGGGATGGCCAAGTGATCCTAATAGATCTAATACATGGGATCTAATAAATTTCCTTCAGTTCCAAGTTACACAGGAAATAATATTACATTGTATCCAATCTAGGGCAAACGTGGAAGCACTATCAACTATACAACTGAGTCAATAGCGAGAGGGGAGTCTTCACAGTCAAGTTGAGTTGAACTAGCTGATGAGATCTGCCTTAATCAAAGCATGATTCCTCCCCATGAGGGGAAAAACCTATCAGTGAAGGTATTTAACAAAGACCAGAGGTGAAGCTCACTGAGATCAGTCTGTAGGAACAGCATTCTAAGGGAGATGGTGTCACCTAGTGTTGAACATCTGTAAGGGAACTAATGTGCCTATGCAACACCAAGCTTTAAATAAAATGACTGACAACTTCATATAATTATTGGTGTAATTGGAAAGGAAACACTTTTTAAAAGATTTTCTTTTTCTATTGCATTTTTGCCTGTATTAGAGAGTTCAAAGTTGAGAGAGACAGGAAAGACTGGGGGGGATGACACGCGACAAAGGTCCTGGGCCAGATTTGAACCCAGGACATTGCATTTAAATGATACGCGCCTTAGACCGCTGATCCACCAGGATGCCCAGGAATACTTCTATAATCTCAATAAAACTCCTGTAGCAAAATAAGCTCACTGTCACCAGTTTGTACTGAACAATGAAATACCCAAGAAGAAGAATAGAGTTAATTTTATTATGTGCTGTCATCTCTTATCCTGGACAGCATCTTTAAAAAGCCTAATTTCATTTTAGGAGAAAGGAAAGTGTTAGAATGAATAATTGGAATATGCACTGTTATTATGCTCCCATGGTGCGATTTGTTTATTTTGTTTAGTTTAGTATTTGTTTACTTTAGTTTGATTTATTGCCTTGGCCGAAACTTTGAATTGAACATTACTTTATAACTCCCAATCTTTCCAAAATGCATGTAAAACACTCTGCAGAGACTTACATTTTGCATCTGTGCAAGTTATCTGTCATGACAATAATGTTGGTGCTGTTGTGTTGAATACTTGCTTGGACACTGTTCCAGGAAATGAAATTCAGAGGACAACGGAAATGCCCTGAAATGCTGATATGAGGCTCGTTTGAACATTTCTGTCAAGGCAATGCATGTCAATAGACGCTGATCCCAATTCTTAAATTCAGGTAACCCCCTCACTCTCCCAATATCAGCACTTCCTGTAAAACACAACATGGGTGCCCATGCTGGACTTTTCTTACAACAAATTTCTGCAGAAAGGAAACACCAACACAAACCAAGGGCGAAGACTCCTAAAGACATTTTATATGCACTTTTATGAGACTTTATTGTACTGTATTCACTGAGAGGCAGCTACTGACATGGAAATGGTAAACAGAAGGTTTTTATGCAAGGAGACAGGCGATCATGGTGAGACAACATATATCAATAATTGCCACTAATTCAGAGTGTGGAAGAGTCACTAATAGACCAATCGGTAGCTTGGAGACAGAGGTTGTGACCTACCCAGGAGTTATGTTTGATTGGTCGCCTTCGAGTGGGGTTGCTACGGGGTGAGGGCGAGCTGAGCGAGGCGGAGAAGAAGGCCTCCGGAGCTTCTCCTCCATCCCACTGGGCTTGTGTCTCTGGATCTGAAAGAGATGGCAGGTGTGGAATGAGAGGGTGACAGGGGAAGAGAGTAAAAGAGAGGGAAAAAGGAAGAGAGCCAGACGCAGAGGAAGCCAGATACGAAGAAGAGGAAAAGTGAAGCCCAGACAGACAGACAGACAGACACAAGGGCAGGAGGGGTGAGGGGGTGAGTGTGTGAGGGAGAGAAACAGAGGAGAGGGAAGGAGAGGCTTGTCATTTCTTCATCCCTTTGACTCTGCAAGCCAGCAGTGCAGAGGTGAGACTTCAGCTCAAGCCTGTGGCATTCACAGCTTTCTCTGGAGCAGGCAGAATTTAAATCATCCCCGGAAAACGTTCATGTTTCTTTCTATGCTGACTTGCTCCCGAGGTCCTTGATTGCTTTCATAACAGATTTTCTTTCTCTGTCCTCAGGCCACTACCACTGGGAGAAGAGCAAACTTTAATTGAAAGAAGCTGAAAAAGCCAGGTCTTAACTAACTAACTGAACCTCAGCGAATGGCTGATTAAGTCACATTTTGCAGACCCTTTGACCCCCTGATGAATGGAAAACTTTTTGACCTATAAATGTCAAGGTCATTGCAAAGTTACTATAATCCACTGCTCCCTTGCATGACTAATGAGCTGCATATATAATAATTAGGTGATTTTGGCACATTGTGAGAGGAGAGAATGACGTCAGTTGAATGTGTGTGAAAGAGGGTGTCAACCTACAAGACTACAAGTCTATTCTCATGCATACACTTCAACTGAAAGGTCATTTCAAAGTCATGATGTAACTGACTACTGTAGCATTTACTTCATCAAGTTCACTAGAAACTCTTGGTGTTGGAGGATTACTGAGTACCTGGATTACTCTAATTCAATAATGTTGCCTCCAAAAGTTTAATTGACAGTTTATCCCAATTTACACTTTGTTATTTGAATAGTTACTGTCATCACTAATTCAAGGTATGTAAAATCATCATTGTTACTATTAAATATTAAATGACCTCAGGAATGATAGAGTTCATTTAATTGTGTGCTGTCATTCCTTATCTCTTCTTAAAAATTCTCAGTTCACCTTGGGAGGAAAAGAAAAAGATTACAACCATAATTGGTGCGCAGTAATTATCAGCAAGACATTCTGCCATTTTCAATTCAGTGGTGCAACCTTTCACCTATAATTTTAGTTTCTTGTGTTTGCTATGGATCTCAAATGTATCTGCAGAGACAAGCTGCTGATGAGGACAAATAAAATGAACTTGGCACTACCTGCTGAAACACACTGGGTGACTGGAGTCTCTGTCTGCCCATCGCTTGCTGCACAGGAACAGCAGGTCCTGGCCTTCTTGCTTTTGTCTAGCAACAGAGAAAAGACAAAGTTCTGATCAGTGAACTTGAAGCAGACCAGGGCACATCTATATTTGAAAAGTTTAATGATAAGATAGGTTGAGCATTTGCATTTTGTAAAAACCTATTCCATAACTTCCCCAGGAAACCGTACACTCAACTCTGTCAGCGTCACCTTCCCATGGTTGGATAAACTCACCTTCCTGAGCAACCTCCCACAGATCTAGGGCTACTTTAAAGGCCTGGGCTACGGTTAATGTCACAGCCTGAGCCTGGGGATGAAAGGAAAAAGTAAGGATAACATAGACTAGTGAAACCTAAATGGGTGCAGTGTCAAATATAAAACATAATGAACAGTTGTGATTCCATTTGGTGGTCAGGAGGGTGAAGGTATATTTTGTTTTTATTTGTTTTGTTTTTATTTCTCATCCTCATTCATCCTCATTCAGTCATTCATCAGTAGATGTACGGATAAAAAAGTTTGACCGTTTTCCAGTTTTAATTCTCAGTTTTCCGAGATGGGTTGGATTGTTAATAAAACAAGACTAGGTGAAAACCTAGTATATGGCTGGACTGTGTATTGGTACGGTCACACATGCACGAAATTAACATTGGTGAATATTCACTGCCCGTTCACTTCCATTGTACGGTCAGAAAATGAATACCGAGTTCCCCACTCTGAATTATGACGTGGGAGCTCACTTGAACGGTTTATCCTACTAGGAGTCTCGTAATTACGAGCAGTCCCATATCACCCGAATGCAGCATGAGTCTCGTAATTACGAGAAGTCCCATATCACCCGAATGCAGCATGACTTCATCAGTCACGTGAGACTAGCCGACCAATGGTGCAATTGCATCAGTCAGTCAGTCAGTCAGTCAGTCAGTCAGTCAGTCAGTCACGGACAAGAGGATCTCTAGGGCTGGTCGCTATCGCTGTCCAGCCAAAAAAGAAAAACATTACAGACTAGCTGTAAGGTGACCTTTAAGGGACTGCCACAAGATGGAGCCACACACCATCTACATCCATGCTACTTTCTGCACATCGTCAGAGGGAAGTCCTCAAGTGGAATTCAATATAATCATTCCCCAAGCAATCTGATCTCATGACCTGTTTAGCTCTAATGTATATAAAATATAACTAAAATAGAGTCACAACAAAGCAGTCTAGGGTTGTCCCACACTTACAATCTTCTTCTTTTGGCAGAGAAATGCATGGCACTCCAAAGTTTCATTGAACTGACTCTGAGAAACATAGGCGAAGACCTTATCCTGAGTTTTATCTGCTGTGCAGTAGGAGATTCTGGAAGAGAGGAGATGGAAGAAACAAAACCCATTATTCAAATTTACCAATACAATCAATCCACCTTACATTACTGCATTTACAATGATAGATGAGCAATTGCGGTGGACGGGAACCAATTTGTGATTAGAAATTCTTAAGCCAAACCTTTTTTTTTTGTTCATATGGCATTTACACCTAGTAGTCAGATTCACACGTATATTGGTTACTGCATTGAGCCTGCACTACTGACCCACCCTCATACATCAAGGTAAGATACAGTAGATAGATCTCCATTATGGTGATAACTTTGCCGTTGTGCCCAACCTGATGCATATGCATAAACAAACTAATCACAGCATGATGAGAGTGGTGGTTATGAATATTATGCTGATGAAGTCTCACAGCTGTAGCAGTATGGTGGAACGGGACAAAAATGAGCAGCAGTGACATCCATGAGAGATGCTTCAGGCTGTGACTGAGCTCTTCAGTTCTTCATATTTTCAGACAAAGCACATGTGTTTTATGCAGAAATCGAAGGCTGATATAACATTGCCTTGTGGATTCCCTTTTGTGACTAAGCTGCACACCTTCCATCAACAAGTAACTAATTTTAGTCATTGCTTCAAGATTTACTGTGTACTTTCCTTTTCATGACAGTAGTCTATGGAACAAGTGAATTTGAAATGCTCAGTTTAGTTTTGTTACAAGTCATTGGGGCATCCTTTACAATTTTCAAATATGTGACTAAATCATCTCATATTAGCATCATGTAGAATCAGTCAGTTGATAGACATAGTTTTCGGTTAAATTGGTCAGAGAACATAAAGTGTAAAAGGTTTCCCACACTAAATTGTTTTGTTCCATTACTCATTCATTATCCATTTCATTTTCTGCAATGCTGTTTATTTATTTATGTATTTATTGTTAGAAATGTCTTGAAAAGTGTGCCAACATAATAGAGTTATGTTACTCTAAGAGCACATGATGGATCAAATGTGTTTCCTTTAAAAATGGATGAAAATCAGCTCCAACGTTATTGTTTTGAGATTGTTGCCTGTTTTTAGTGCAAGTTGTATGACAGAATGAGATGTAAACAGTAATTCTGAAAAGTAATGTGTTTTTGTTGAATTCACTGTATTTAGGTATCCTTGTATCCTATTCTTCAGGGGTTTCTTGACATTTAATAGTCTGTGAGAACATCAGCCTCAATGGAAAGGTATGTGAAACTGCAGGAAATCAGTTCTAGAAAACTTTTCATTTTTGAAGTAACCTCCCCAACACTTCTTATCAACCAAAGAATAAATTCCCCCATGGTACCTAGGTATATTCTGTTGATATATCTGTATTTCTACTGTCAGTGGGAAATGGAAAGTCTTGGACAAAAAAATGATCTCCACCGTGTCTATATTGCACTAGAGACCTCATTCCCAACAGTCACACTGAATCTCTACTGGATCTAATATCTGGCTTTCAAGAAATCCAATTGTCTGCAAATCCACTGACAGCCATGGCCTGTGGTTTTCAATGGCTATCTAAAACCAATCTAGACTAAGCCCACCAAGCCATTTGCTCTCCCACAACAGCTTGTATGTGTCCACTGAACCGAGGAACACAAAACCGATGGATTTGTTTTGTCGTAGTGTATGCAGGCTATTAGACGCTGTATTGATGAGTCACCCTTTATGCATTGTCTCTCTAAGGTTGGTTCCTAGACCGACAGTGTGTGTCATGTGTGTTGCTTAAAATAGGTCTATGTCCCGGTGTTTGTAAATGAGCCACAGTGAGAGTCGCCCTTGACCTTTTTCACATAGACCCTTTATTTTAAGCAGTGCCAGGAGGAAAGTAGGCATGCAACTTATCACATAGCCAATGGTGCTTTTCATGACATTATGAAATTTTGACTTATATATTATATTATACATTTTAATTTATTCCGAGAAACGGTGTACGTTTGGTGCAGCTTGGTCTCTTTGATTTTGTTCAAGCAACATCTGAGGCTCTTCCATTAGGTTTAAGTTGTTATTTTTCTCTGAACATAACACATCAAAGCATCCTATCTCAATTGCAGATGCTAAGGGTTACTCGATGCATATCGTCATCAGAGAGGGAGACACTGAATTGGTAATAATGAATTATCTATGGATCTAGTGGGACTGCCGTCAGTGGTGTGTGGATCTCTGTATAATATGCCATCGCTACTGTAACTTGTAGACTGCATACCAAAGGGATGGAGAGAAGGCAGCCATTCATTTGGTGCCCCACTTCAAAAGGGGCCCTAAAAATGAAGTAATTTATTATATCAAACAACAAGCATGAAATAACCAGCCCTCATATCAAATTTGCTGGCTTGCACCACTGACGCATGACCCACATAGCAATGCCCAGGACACCCAGCTCTACGTTTTCCCCTCTCCTCTGCGCTCGAAGTTATTGTTTATATTTGGGGCTTAATAGCAGAAAAATGAGCAGAGAAAAAGTTGCAAGGGATGGACTATTTAAGTTGGGAAAGAAAGTGTGATGTAACCAAACTAATTGCTCAACACTAAGCACTAATTAACATCTATCTATTATTGAGATATGTAACTAAGTTCTGTTTTACATTATAACATAAAATTATTGATATTGGTATTTTCATTAATAAGAAGAATATAAATAAGAAGAAGAAGCAGTGGTAGTAGTAGTAGTAATAGTAGTATTAATAGTAAGTTATTAAGTAATAGTAGTAGTAGTATGGCAGTAAAAGTAGTTGGGTTCTTGTCATTCAGGAGCTCTACGTATAAGGGTTAATACTTAGCTGTTGCTAATGTGTTGCCAGTATATGCACATATTTGTCATGACATGATATTTTTGTTTTGTTTCGATTTTTTAACTAGGCCGTTGTAAATGAGGGTCCTACCTTCAACCTGTTCTCTAAGATTTAAATAAAGTTTCTACAAAGGTTCTATATGAACATGTCCAGTCAGGTGCTGGTGAAGACTGTAGCCTGAAAGAGTCTGCAAACACAGGCAGGGCCTGGACATCAGCAGACTCCTCTTGCTTAGTGTATTACAGTACAGTAAAGGGATAACTCAGGGTTCTGACCAGGCCAGCTCTTATTCCAGTTTTTACCCTTGATGAATTCCACAAATGCCTTGCTACAGGAAAGGGTCAGTTTCCAGAATAGGTTGTTATAGTTGCCACAACAATCAGTTGTAGGCATTACCAAAATGAGCAAATAGGTCAATGCACATACATTTTGGTGCAAGTCTATCTGGTTAGTGTCAAACTACTATACATTTGCTGGGCTATCATGTTGACGGTACATAATAGAAAATTGCTGAAATTTGCAATTTTGTCCAATCTATATTATTTATAGCAAGAGTGTATGGAAGTCATGACAATGAAATCATAAAAGCCTAAATACAATGGCCTAATGAACATTAACTCATGCCATGAATATAAATTTAGTGCAATATGGTTCACCACAAAAATGGGTCATTATAATATGGCACCCATGTGAAAAAAATGGACATCTCATTGGAGTGAATCCACTTTGAGATTTTAATATTTTGGCAAGGACACACACACACTTGTTATACAAAGGTCTGCATACATTATGTACTCCAGAGTGTGACAATGACAGGCCCATTTGCTCTATCTGTCATGCCTGGATGCCTTTGCTTATGTGGCGTGTGTGTATGTGTGTATATATGACTTATAGCCTTCATAAAGGCTTCCGGTGTGCCGTAGGAAGGTCGCACTGACAATGGCTCCGCATACAACTAAATTTTGTATGTCTACTACGTAGTTGTTGCTTGCCATGTCCTAATAATTTCATTGTTTAGAATGACCTTGTGTTATACTGTGCACTTGATAAATAAAACACTTTGACTTTGACTTTAAGCATTATCCAAAGTCTTTTAAGAAGCTGAAAACCCTCATGTGTATAGATTTCACTCTCATTCTGAAGTAACTTGCTTAAAAATGTTTTCATGTTTGCCTCCAACTTTTTACCCAGTGACTCAAATTGACAAAACAAAACCTTCAGCTACAAAAAAATTAATAATAATAATAATAATAATAACTGACTGGCAAATAACATCAGCTCTCACTAAGCTTGAACAACAGAAGTCGAGCTGTCATGCTGCATCGTATCTCAAACGAGGGGCTCTGTGGACCGCATGCCTTTGATCTTCTCACTATGTAGAGCCATGGTGTTGGGTGAGGGAGACAGCGAAAATCTATGGAAATATTTAAATATTTATATTATAGAAACTGAATATAACTCCTCCCCTCTAAGCCCAAACATCTAGATAAGATGCATAGAAAGAACACACTTTTTCCTCACTGAAATGCTTTTGTTTGTTTTCCTTTCTACACAACATGGACAAAATGCAATAATATTAAAAATATGCATTTTGCTTTTGACCTACAGCAGCAGTCATTAAAAACATTATTGAGATTTTTGCGCAACCAAACCAAAAAATGCAATTCCTCAAATACATTGTCTGAGAAAACGTCTAAACAATGAATATATACATGCTTCTCAGCACCATAAATACTGGGAATCAAACCAGCCGCTCTCAACTATGAAGTGGCCTCCTTTATCAACCTGCCACCTATCTCTTTACAAATGTATTCACTCTATGCCAAGTCTATGACCCGACATGGAACAACAGGAAAACAGGATATTTGTTTTGTTTTTCATAGATAATTGTTCTTTGCATTCAGAACTTTAAAATGGAATATTGTGCAATAGACTCAATTAATTATTGAATTTAAAAAGTGAATTTTGATCAAACTTTTTCTGAACTAAAATGGGTCTCCTGTAAAGTTAAAAGAGCCTGGATTCATGGCCTTCGGTCACATGTTTGATTGGAGACTTTAAGCAAATTATTCCACAGCGAGTGTGAATTCCTCTTAAGTTAATACACACCTGCTAATGGTCGAAGATCAAGCTCAAGGTAACTCCAACTAAAACTGCAATATTTCTGGCAAGGTGCTTCAACGCCTGTTCATTGGTATATCGTCATCAAGCTCAATCTGAATTTAATTTGAGTGACTGGTGCTGCAAAGTAGATGCACTGTAACGCGTGCTATCAAGAAGTTGAAGCCTGTGTTTGCACTGTTGAATTTTATATCAAATTTTTTGGAGGTCGAATCAGTTTGACATTAACTCTGACAACTTAATGTGTTATGGTAACCGGAATAGTATTTCCAATGTGATGCACAATGCCTTACTATTTGTTTTCTATCCCACACTAAGCTTCCCCTGAGGGAAACAGCCTGGGTTCAAGTAAGTGTGAATATACAATTAAGGCTACAAAAGATACACATTTACATACACATTCACTGTGAGGTGCATACTTAAATGCTCATATGCATGCCCCACACACGTGTCCATCCATGCATGGCCACATGTGCGCACACGCACGCACGCACACACACACACACACACACACACACACACACACACACACACACACAGTGTAGTGTCTGTATTATCCCTCTTCTGTTAGGCACAATATGAATTGTCTGATTTGATCCATTCTCTTCCAAACTACTCTTCTTTCTCCCCTTTCTTTTACCCCTCGCTTGCTTTCTTGGCAAATAAAGGAATCCTGTGCTACAATAAAAGAGAAGAAAGGAGGGGTAGCAGCAGGGAGAGGAGGGGGGCTGATGGAGAGGTTAAATCAATCCTCAGTCAACCCAAGCTCTGTCGATGGCCCTACAATCTACCCCGTAACGGTACATGGTGGCATCAGCCAAAACTGGAGAGTTTTACAGTGGGCAATTAGTCGCAGGTATTCCTGCGATCAGAGCTCTGGTTATGTTGATATGAATAGAAAAGAGAGAGGAGGGGAAGATGAGAGAAGGAGAGAGGGAGATCAAAGGAGAGGATGATTCCCCCGGCCCGTGGTCTGCTCCTGCTGATAAGGTGGATCAGAAGGGAAATGTAGA
>OMLI01022135.1:4207-20785 GCA_900302605.1 Rondeletia loricata
GTAGCAGTCAATATTGTGATTTAGCCTTTTTTGTCTTTTGACAATTGTGAATTGTGGAGGCCTAATCAGACACATGGACACAGACACACAGACACACAGACACACAGACACACACACACACACACACACACACACACACACACACACACACACACACACACACACACACACACACACACACACACACACACACACAAACACACACACCTGAAGCCCCCTGCCCTACATATTGAAGAAGTAGCGATAACCCGAGGCACAGGACTTAGCACTCTGCCACAGTGACAGACAGCCTAGATCAGTGTCATTCACTCACACAATGAGCTGCATTCAAACCAGGAAAAGACACATGGTTTGTTTGTCTTATAAGCAAAGGCAAAAAGTTCATATAGAGTTGACATACAAGGGCATGCATGCACACACACACACACACACACACACACACACACGTACATACACACATAAACGTGGACAAAGACATATACTCAGTAACGCAGACACACAGACAAACACCTCTCTGTGATTTTCAGCCTTTTTGCTGCAGAGACACATCTACACGCACGCACACAGAGCTTAGTTGGACTGCTCTTGAACTCAGTGTTAATAACAAGCAGAAGGTTAATATGAGGGCAATAGTGGACTGAAGTGACCGCAGCCTACTGATTAGACCAACTAGTCACAGTTATTAGATAGCTTGTCATCTGGTACCAGGCCTGCCGTTCCCAGAGCACTCGTAACCAGACGCAGTTTATAATACATGGACATCTTTTCATGGTAATATACATGGAGAGGAATGGAATTGTTAACAATTATGACCATCCGGTTTATTAAACGAGACACAGTTGATTTATTAAAGAAAATACCATGGGTTGTTTAAAAAATCGCTTAGCGCCATGGGCAGCCGTTTGAAATAATGGAGATTGGCAGTTTTATCAACAATTATGACCAAAAGTATCTTATGTTCCCTAGAGCCCACTACATTTTCCACATTGAGGTTTTTTCATTTGTCAACTCCCATTCCTGATGAAGACAACTGCCTCATACGTTTTTCCTTGAATTATCACCATTAGGGTCATGATACCCGGGACGATGTTATCAGGCAACAAGCATTATTGACTACAGCAAGGACATGCATTGGTAACTGGGGTAATATCAATGCAGATAATATAGTGGGCAATAAGGAACCAACTTCTCATGGAAAAATGCATTTATTACTGGTAGTAACTTGGTAAGCTGCTGCAAAAGAAAATATTTTAATTGTAATATAATTGTAAATAAGACTTCTCTCACTCACTGGCCTGCATCCTAATCAGGGCATGAAAATAGCTTTTCCATCGTGTTTTCATGATTTCAACAGCCAGTTCCATCATTTAGCAGGTTAATAGTTCTAGAATAGAAAATGCTGATTGAACAAAAGGTGACTACCTACCAAAGTGGCTAGCCGAATTAACAGACCTATTAGCCATGGCCAAAAACAGCATTTGGCTGGTGGCTAGCATTTCTACATGCTGTGACTTGTCCTGTGCTCTGTCCCTTTGGGGAGGGAAGTAGAGAACAGGAGATGGACAATTCACTTGAAAACACTGTAATCATGCCTTTGAGGCATGATTACAGTGTCAACCAACCTAAGTAAGCATTGAAACATTCCCTTGTTTTACTTTAACTTAACTATTTTCTTTTGTTTTGAGGAAATTGTTTAAAAAGCTGCCCATTTCCCATATGTGATAACACTGATAACCTCTATTCTAACAAGGCAGTTGTCACAATTGCTGGCAGTCTTGGTGGTGAAGCTAATTAAAGTCTAAATGATCTTGCATTTGAGTGAATCTTAATAGATGTTTCTAGTATCATCATGTTTAGTTATTATTTGCTTGGTGTATTGTGGATAACAATCAAATAAAGAGAAATTAAAAATATTGAGACTGAGTATAATAACCTGAAACCATGACTTTAATATCACCTGGCATCAAGACAAATATGGTACGCTTTAAGGTAAGATTTAGTTTCTGGTAGTTTTTTTATTCACCCCCAGTGGGATTTGTAAGTAAAAACATCACAATAGAATATTCTGTATGCACTTTTAGACACACTGGAAGCAAGGTTAAGTTAATGGGTAGGCTATTTTGCTCCTCCAAGTCTCAATACCTTGACTTTCCATACTTTAAGTTCATTCGTTTTTTTAATTTACACTTTAAAGTGTAAATTTAAAGTGACAATTTTCCTGTAGCTTTTATGTCTTCTAAACCATCAAACTAAACATTGTCATATTATTTTCCTATCCAAATTACTATTATATAAAGTTACATCCGTCAAGCAGCACTTGACAACACTTTTTTGGGGTTTTGGTTTGGGGAGTGAGTGAAGATTTGTCTACCACAAACTGTACTAAATTATGTTTGATGATGTTCACTGATTTACATCCAGCTTGTCCATGAAAACAATTCCAATACATTTAACTACCATAATAAAGAAAACATTGATGTAAAGACGACTCCAGTCAGGATAGAAATGATTCCCAACTGGATGAACGTGACCCAGTGAACCTAAACCATGTCAGGAAAACGCTCCCCACCTGCTTTCAATATACCGTACTTTGTATTTCTCCTATACTCAGCTGTTTCCCTTATTTTGTCCGTAACCAATGTCACGAGAGGGATTTTTTATGTGTATTAATTACTTGATCTTGGCTCATAGTGACTTCATTGGTGTTGCTTTTATTGGACCCACTGAGCTTTTCAAACATGAATATGATCGTACAATATATGCCATTTGGTAAATGCTTTGATCCAAAGCGCCTCGGAGTGCATTTTTTGTAGCATGTTGGCCCCAGTTGGAATTGGACCCCTAACACTGGCAGTGTGACTGTGATGCTTTATCCATTGAGCTACATCACGTTGTTTCAACACGTTGCTCTATATGGACCAGAGAATAGAACATAATTCACTTTTTAAAATGCTCAACATTCCTCCAAAAACACAATTACCACTTGCCAGCCATCTCTAGAGCCTAATTAGAATAATTGCATTTATAATTAGAAAGCTATATACCCTGTACAAATAGAGCATTTTCTGCTCCTCTGTATTGACTCAATTCTGTTGAATAAACACAATAAAACTCTAAAAAGTCTGATGTTTTAGTATTTCTTGATCTGTTTATTCACCGGTAGTTTGAATATTATACCTTTGCTTCTTTCTTCTTGATCTTTCCCTCAAGCAAAACTATCCAGCAGGCTGTCAATTCTTATTTGTGTGTGTGTGTGTGTGTGCAATAGACTCTAATTTCCTGTCTGTATGTATCAGTCAGTGAGTAGATGTCGGATGGATGGATGGATGGTTTCGTCTGATAAGGCCTATTCTAGTTAGTGTATCTGTCAATCATCCTGAAACGAGAGAGAGAGAAACAAGACCGTGTGCAAAGCCACGGAACAGCTGGGCACCTATGTAGCTGGGAGGGGAATGTGTATTTGTGATTTTGCATGGATAACTGTTGCTGTGTTTGGTTTGGCAACAACAAACAGGCGTTTTTACGCTTACCCAACCATGCGGTAGTAGAGAGGCAAACCGTTTAGAAGGTATTAGCGTGTTTGTGAAAAAAACGTAGTGCATTCTGTCAAGATCAACGTAAGCAGTACTTTTCTTTGGAAAGGATTAGTGGTGTTAGATTTATAATTGTATAATTAATGTATAATTGTCTTTAACTGTTGTGAAATTAATTGGCTGGTATTTAACAGTTGATTAGGAAAAGCCAAAGGGCTTGTACGCCTCCTCCCGGCTGCGCCCGCCCCGTCCAGGTCGGCTCAGGTCTTCTCCTACAGGACATCCGGTATCTTCCCCTGTGTGACAACAGGTACACTTACTGCCCGGCGACAGCACCACTCTGGGCCCGCTCATTCATGTAATGTGTGTGGCTTTTTACTTCCGTTTACGTAATATAGGAGATCAGGCTCATCAACCCTCGAGTGGAGGGATTCGTCTGTAGCCGCCGCGACTTTAATGGAGGAGGCACGAAGATCACAGCCGAAGGGGAGGCCTGGGTTGGCCTATTCGTTAGCTGCACATTCCACACGTGAGTATTATGCACACACAATGTAAACACTGCACACCTAGCCCAAATGACACTACAATATGAGCATGCCATAATTTCCTTATGCTCACAACACACACAGTTCAAAGATAACCCAAAATCCACAGTGCTAAACAACCCAACAGCTAACTTGAGAAAATGTCACATGAAGCTTCTAGAGTCTTGCTGCCACTCCAAGGCTGCATGGTTGGATGGAAAACGCAGGCCATGCGTAATGCGCTCAAACCAAACAGGAGACTGAAATGACGTCCTGAACAGCAACTGCCTTTAAGATTTGTCTCTAAACTTCAGGTGGTCAGTGTTTGGCTCACAGCATTATATGTTGTGCTGGTTACAATCACGTAGCCTATTAATAAGTAATATATGTGTCCCTAAACAAGATTGTGTTTGTGGTCCGAAAACACTCCAACCATAACCACCAAATTACTCCCACCATTATTAATAATAATAATAATAATAATAATAATAATTCCATTATGTGGCCCTTCTTAGCGGTTACGGACATAAACAACGGCATACAATGTTAATGCCACAGACCAGCTCTGATGGGACACTTAGTTCAGTTCAGCGCTTTATTTATTTATTTATTATCCCGGATGGGAAACTTGGTTTGCAGTCAGGAGTCAACACACAGTTTACAGTTTAACATTATACAGTCTACAGGGCATACAAATACACTTACTTATACCACGGGACAGAAAAATTACAGAACACCTAGGGCAAATACGGCATTCTAATTGGTCGAGATGTGTCACGTGGGTGTGCATTATAGCTGTATAATGAGAATCCTGAGAACAGACGTGTAGAATTTGCTCACACCTAAAATATCAAAGAAATATTAAAGCTGCAAGCAGCAATTAAAGGGGTCCAAGCAAAATTGAACAATTTAGAATATAGAAATGATGTGATTATTTGTGCAGATTAATGCAAGGAATCTGGAGAAAGAGTCTAGGTGAAACTGGAGTGGTGTTATGCTTGTTTAAGAATAATGACAGAAGACATGTATGTAAGTTGAATGATAAATAAGTGACATTTAGTCATCAGCAGGGCCGCCCCTCCCTAAACGCTCCGCGTAGGGCACCACGTTCGCATAGGGCACCAAGTCAGCTTGACTGTGTGCAAAGCCATGGAACAGCCGGGCACCTATGTAGCTTGGAGGGGAATGCGCATACCGCCACCCACTGGAGCAACTTGCAGTGTAAATGCCATTGGGAGCTCGCCACTTTCAGGACTGTTCACCGTAAGTTTCGATTGGCTACAGTCTCGCTCTCTTTTTCCTCTCTCTGTGTCAATTCAGCTTCATCAGTTTACCCCAAAACCCACTAAAAATTTAGCGTTTCAGAAGCTGAGCGTCTTCAAGCAGCCTGTGCTTCAGCAGCCGGATTCTGTGTTGTTTGTTCAGTTTTCCTTCCTCGCGCTCTCTCTCTGTCGCTCTCTCTCTATTGTTCTCTCTCTCTCGTTCTCTCACTCTCTCGCTCTCTCTTTTTCCTCGCGCATGCGCAGTTCAACAATGTCGCGATGCCCGGCTAAAAAAAAGAAACAGGAAGAAACTACAACCCTTCCAACCCACCTATCCACCAATCCCTGAAAACCAAAAACGTTAATCAGATAAAATACATTATAGCAGATAGAAGGACATGTCTGAACACAATTCAGTAAATAAATGAGTAAAGCAATGCATAATCAAGAAAAATGAATAATACATTTACTTATTCATTTATTTCCCTACTCATTTATTTCTGTATTTATTAATTTCTGTATTTCCTGCTCCATTATATGCTAATAGTAATATGTATCAGTGGGAGTAGGAGTTTATTGCTAATAAGTAAGGTTCAGTTGCGGTTGTTGGAATTGGATGCGATGGGTGTCCAACCACACCTTCTTTGTATGAGATCAGTCGCAGTGAGAAACCTCTCCCAAATTCCAAAGAAATAATGGGTCGACCTCTGTGTCGGTAACAGCTAGCAGCAGACTGAAGTTATTGATTATTGTCTCTACATGGAAAAGCAGGTAACAAGGAGAAGCATCGTTGTCCTCTGCAGTGGTAGCTAAATCTCTTAGTTGTCTCCATATCCAAACGTTAATCATCACAGCAGTTGGCCTGGCCAGTCCTCTTGGCAGAGGTCAACTTATAGCCTAATTGTGAAGTTAGGTAAACGATGCGACAGGACTTTGTTTGTTGCATACAAAGTTGTTTTGTTGTCAGCCAAGTAAGGCAAATCCAATCGAGCAATGCACCATGACAATGACCAACCAACAGTGTGTTAAACACCATCCACGTGTTTGACTGACACAGCCTCAGTACGGAAGGGAGAAATACAGAAACAAATAGAGAAATAAATGATAATTTTTCTTGCTAATGCATTGTATTACTCATTTTATTTATTGTTGTTTATTTATTGTTATTTATTTATCTATTTAGTTACAGAGTTCTATGCATTTTATTTTTTACATTTATTTTTGAATGTATTAATAATAATAATAATAATTGATTGATTTCAAGTTATGGCTGTTTCTTTCCTCCATAATATGAAGACCATACCCTAATTAATCAATTCATACAACAAACAGAAAATAAAATACATACATTTCATTTAAAAAAAGGACAGAAAAAGTTCAAACTAATTGAAGTACTGATCAAGGACTGACAACTCGCCATGTCACATCACCACAGACTTCGAGCCCACCTGTATTAAAACACCCAGTATAAGCACAGCAGACCTTTAAATGCAGGTTCTAATCTTTTCATTGCTAACCAGAATGTGGTTTTGCCATATTTAGACAGCAATGAAAGAGGCCATTACCCATTACCATTTGCTGCACAGTTTTATGACACAGTAACAAAATACAACAACGTTTGACACAGATGATTGAATGGCTACAAATTGGCCCATTATTCTCTTGAACTTGACTGAATAGCTGCTGGTAAGATTATTAAATTTGGTTCCAGCTAGAGAAAAATTAACAAACCACTGTCCAATATCCTTCTTTCTCATAGTATCGATAGCTTGGATAGCAACTTATAATTTCACACATTCTGTTACTGTCTAATTACACCATAACATGTGTAATTTGACAGGTTACCAAATCCTCTTTGTACATTGGCTTACAATAGAAAATAAAATGATCTGATCACTAACATGCTTTTGAGAAACTCAGTCAAGATCTGTATCACACAGATTAGGGAAAAAAAAAGACTGAGCTGGCTCTTGTAAATCCAAACTACGAGATTCTAAAAGTAAAGTCTTTCTTAAACTATAGGTCACATGCCTGTTTCTGGTAGGCCTCACATGACAAGAGTACATGTATGTTTTCTTTAAATGAGCCGGGTCCCAGGACAAGGCTAAATTTACTTTTTGAGCCCTGGCAGCGTTTCCCTTACCATTGCCTAGAGGAGCCACCACCCTGCATGGAAGAATTTGGATTGGATTGCTTTGAGTTTTAGTATTTTTGAATCTTTGTATGGACTAATTAATGTTTAAGTGGCCTTTCCACTCGACCAAGAGAAAAATAAATGTGGGGGAAACACTGGGTCCTACCAGACTATAGATTTAAGAGTCCAAATAGGTTTATATCTTCAGTGTGTGAGCGTGTTTCTTGCAAAGAGGTTTGTCTTTCTTGGAGAAGAAGGTCTGGCCTTCCAGAGTGGTGCAGCACACCTGAAAAAAGCAGAAGACACGCACACGCACACACGCACACGCACACGCACACACAGATTACAGAGGTGAAGACAAATCGTCCACCATACTCTAAAATGGCACTGGGAAAAGGAAAACCAGTCATTACCTTTCTCTATAGAAATAATGATGAAAATGCCCTATAACCTTTATCACAGAGATCATAACAGTATATCTTTCATATCATTGGGAGAGACTATAGATCTGTCCCTGACTGTGTGATTGTGCTTTCATCACATGCCATGAAATAATCTCACAAACTACTGGCCTGACTTCTGTGGAAATTTGGACAAAATATGCATTTTTCCACGGACATACAGCATTAACAAAACTACACTGATTATAAGTGGGCGCTATAGCAATTAATTAAAACTTTTGAAAAAAACAATCTACTGCCATATCTGAGCAACTATGATGATTATTTTTGAAATATACAATCCACAAAGTCCAGAAATGAAGTATTTTTTCCACATTATGAAAGTTTTAATTGCTGTTACTGATTGTCCCAAAGAGGACACATGTATCATTCATAGGGGACAACATGTAGGTTTGTTTTTTGTTATATTGGGAAAGAAAGTAAAAATGGCCCCCCTTGCATAGAAAATGTTTCATGGCTCTGGGACCAAGAAAAACTGTTGAAAATGTACTGCAAAAGGTTAAAAGGACATTTTCTCAGTTAGTGAGAGGACACTTACAATTTACAGTATACTGTTACTGTTATACTCGCTATGAGGGGTGGTTTTGTGACCCGGGTTCAGTCCTTGGCACTGGCCCTTCCTGTATGGAGTTTGCATGTTCTCCCCGTGTTCGTGTGGGTTTCCTCTGTGTGCTCCGGTTTCCTCTCACAGTCCAAAGACATGCGAATCAGGTGGATTGGAGACTCTAAATTGCCCGTAGGTATGAATGTGAGTGATTGTCTGTCTATCTGTGTTAGCTCTGTGATGGACAGGTGACCATGGTGCTTCCCTGCATGCTGGGATAGCCCCCTCAACCCTGAAAAGGATTAATGAATGAATGAATGAATGCATGGCTATGGCCTTTACTTACAGCGCAGACAAAGCAGGTGTCATGCCAGGTATATCCAAGGGCCTCCAGGAACTTGTCTCCAGCCTCGATGGGGAACTCGCAGCCATGGCAACTTGTCCCAAACAAACTGTAGAAGTCTTTATAGAGACACAGGAATTAGACATACATCAAATAAACCAACCATGGCAGCCAGTCCCAATAAAACTGTAGTAGTCAATACGGAGATCATATAGAGCAGTGGTGGACAAACAGTGTGCCATGGAGGGCCAAGAGTCTGCATGTTCTCATTCCAATCAAACATTACACCAGGTGACTTCACTGATTAGCCCACCTTCAACCAGAGAGGGGGAACTAATCTGTGAAATCAGCTGGTGTAGTGTTTGGTTGGAATAAAAACCTCCAGACTCTTGGCCCTCCATGGCACATGGTTGCCCACCACTGATATAGAAGGAACAAAACATTAACAAAACACTAAATATGATTGTATGTTTGTTATGGTCTCGTTATTTATGAGAAGATAAAAGAGACCATGGATATGGACACTCAACACGGCCAGGAATCATGTATTTTAATGACAATTATTGTCCAGTGTGTCAAGCAGGAGTGGGATCGAGTGTTGGTCAGGAGGCATGGAGAGGTGAGAGAGAGGTGAGGGCGGCCCATCAGGAAAACAAGGTGCACCTGTGCCCATTTAACCCTCCCCTATATGTGTCTCTGGCTCTTTCTCAATATGGGTTCTGGTGCGTTCTTTTGTCCTCCATGACACGTTTTCCATAATATCTAACCGCCGAAGCACGAATTCCAAAACAAAAGAATGCAAGGATGGAGGACGGATAAAGATCCCAGAAGTTACTTGCCAGCCGAGGATGCATGGGATGGTGACTTGGCCGACGAGAACGAATGGGAAGCCCCGAGATTCATTGAGAGAACGACGCATGACTATAGTCTACAGTACAGAGCCAGTTGAAACAGCTGGGAAAATGAACAGGTGTGCATCTTAATTGATTGCGTGCGCGACATCAAGCACACAGTCCATCCCAAACTGTACGGAAGCATCTCTGCTTACTTTCATGAGGAGATTGTTCTCTCCAAGACAACTTGGGAAATACATTCTCCACAAGGTCACAAGTATAGACTTGGTATTCTTGGTTTTGATAATCACCTTCTGTCTCATTATGCACTGTTGGTTAAACCCCTGGACTGAACCAGACGACCAGAGATGCACAAACATAAACACTGTTGGATTCATCCCTGAAAGGGGGAACACTGATTCCTGCAGCAGGGGTGCATATTTTGTACAGTATGTAGTTTTGATTATTTTGGTGCCTAAATAAAAAGTCACCCAGACGACCCATAAGGCTATTCGTGTCCTTCCTTCCATAGACTGCTGGGTCTTTTGTCTTTTAGTCTGAGACAGCATTCATGTCCCATCAGCATGGTCAACATGAACAATCAGCACTTTGCTCGCAGTCATCATCGCTCACCTTGTTCACAGTATGGTTCTCCGTCCTCCAAGTGGAAGGTGTTGTTTCTGATTGGCTGCTGACAGCAAGCACACAGGAAGCAGTAGACATGCCACGTCTGTTTCAGGGCATTTATCACTTCCTAGTTGAGAACACAAATAATGGGGTTTAGTTAGGGACATTGATCTGTGTGTGTCAGATGCTTATAGCAGAGACCCAGTAACTGAAAAGTTGCTGGTTTAATATCTTGGACTGATAGTGGAGAGGGTGCGATAGCTTTTTGAGGGCTAACCACATAGTCTATGAAGTGGAACATTTTCTGATCTGGACCGATTCCAGATCCAGATAGGAAGGCCTGATTCTAAGACTGATCGTGAAGACTGTGAACTGACAGCTTATGTCATCAGTGGATACGCTACACTACAGGCATGTGCCCTTGAGCAAGGCGCGTAACCCCTGGTACTATGCTGCTACCTACATGCCATGCATAGTGTGCCGTATGTGTAGCATTACTGTATATGTGCGGTAATCTCTCAACAAAAATCACCTATGAATCAGAATGGATAAATTCATCCCTATTACATGCATCAAAAATGCACAGCCTGTCCTTTAGTCCCTCCCTTTTTCACATCACACTTGAATATTGCTTTCTTCTTCTGGAGCCACATGACCCGGCTTAAAATAGACACACCGCTTTCCCACCCTTAAACTGTGAGAACGAGAGAGGATAGAGGATCAATGGTGGGCCAGCGGAAAATGAGGGATTAAGAGTGAGGGAGTGAGAAAACAGGTTAATAAGAAGGGGTAAGCCGGTTGAAGATGTGTGAGAAATGGAGGGTTGAAAGGGATTGAGGCTAAAGAGGTTAGAACATGTGAGGGATGAATGTCAGAGCTGTTATGAGACCCAAGATCTCGGCTTCCTGACACTCTGGGTTCAAGCTTCACCTGCAGCCTCCAGGCTTCTTAGTCTAATTCTCCTAACATCCTAACATATTGCATTCCTTGAGTTTCAGTGGTGGTCATTGTTCAACCTCCATCTTTCCTGCATTGGCCCTATATGTATCTATCCTGCATCTTCTTGTTGGGGTTGTAGCAATGCAGAAACCATGTAAAAAATGGGATTTTGAAGATGGCTACATCTGTGCATTTTGCTTCTCTTCATTATTCGGTCTCAAATTGCCATCACCAAACAATGCTTAAATAAAGCAATAGGATCTTTCCCAACCGATTAGAAAATCACAAGGCAGACTATAAAGCACTGAGACAAGAGAAAAGTGGCCATGGCTCTGGGCCTGGTTTCAGGATGAGCTCCCCAACGATGTGGACACCTACAGTATGCCCTCTAATGGTATAAGTTCATATGTCGTCTCAACCCCAATTAACCCATGTTTCCTCTGAGAGACTGTCAGAAAACCAGTAGGTATTTGTAGGTAACCAAAAGATAGACACAGACAAGGCCCTACGTAAGAATCAAGTGAGAACAGAATCAAGAGTGTCTGTAGTATTGATATTTAGACTCAATTAAATATCTTGCATTTGAAAGCTATTCCATACAGTCTTCCACTGTTGTCCACCAAGCAGATCCACAGTGTTACTTATTCATATTCCCTGCCCAGATTTTCCCAGCCAGTCTGGGAAATTGAACCAGCAACCTTCTGGTAACAAGCTACTGCTGGCCCATAGTTGAAAAGTACAGAGTAGTGAAGACTAACTATCTAAGAATGACATTGACCCCTGGTCCATCTAATTGCAGTGGAAGGCCGCCAGCATAGGGAATAAGATGTACTGGATGTTGAACAAACAGTGTATCCTTGGCTGCAGCATCTGAGATGGTTACAAGGACAAAAATTAACATAAACATCTCCATCTACCACTAATAAGGGCGTGGTACAATATACTAGGAAAAAGTTAACACAAAAAGAGAGGAAAAGAAAACAATCAGCAACTGGCTCTGACTGACAAAGATCAAAATAGATTCAAAATCCATAGAGTTGGCATATCTGCCCTGAATGCCGCAGCAGTGCCATATCACCTCTGGTCTCCAAACAACAGGTGGTGGAGTTTCAAAACAACGGACACACACAATGTCAAGGCCATCTGAGCAATGGACTGACCCTCGCTCACTCAGAATCATTAGACATATGGCCAGACATGAGCAATAGCTAAACTTACATTCTTCCGATGTTTTCCTTCTCTCCAGCCATTACATAAACTAACTTGTCGTCTTCATAATCTATTGCATTAGAAAGTAATGACATCGCCTTCACTGAGAGTAAATGAATGATAACTGTTGATTGCGTTCTGTCGAATAACCGTAAAATGACAAGAGCATCCTGACATGAACTTGACACCCGCCCTGATACCAAGCCTTCACCCCTTCACACACACGCACACACACACACACACACACACACACACACACACCCTACCCCTCCACCCCAACTCACCCCCAGTATCTTGGCCTGGCAGCGGCTGCAGGTTGGAGCGAAGAACTCTTCATAGCAGTGTTCACAGTAGACAGATCCCTGCTCCTCCACAAAGCCTATGTCTGCCAGGGACGTACGGCAGTGGGCACAGTTGAATTCCTCCTTGTGCCACGACTTTCCCATTGCTACCAAAAACGGCCCTCTGAGGAAAAGAGACAGGTAGAGACAGAGCGAGACATTTTTGCATTGCACTCCTTAAATGCACAGGTTTGGTGACTTTTAACAGAAGTTATGATTGGCTTGGAAAATGCATGTTTCTGTTTTAATTTTGCTAGTGTGTTTGTGTGTGTGTCTTGTCACTCTCCAAGGTTCTCAATGTCTAGAATATTTCTCCATAGCAGCCAAAGTGAATTCAAATGTCGACTATATTAACATCGGGAATGGAGTTCATCCAGGAGACTGAAATGTCTGGATTATTAAAATATGCATGAAAAACAGGTGGGAATTTATGAAATCACTGTCATTTATTCTGCATTGATGAATACAAATAAATAGCCCAAGTGGCTAATACATACGCTAAGTCCAAACGAACAACTGGGGAAGCCTATAATATCTAATCGACTTCAGCCCAAAGGTGACATTAATTCAACAGATTAACAAAATGCCACTATGGTTATTAATGAAATCCAAAAGCTCAAGCAGTAGCCTAAAACAGTATGAAACCTTCAAAAATACATAACGTTTTCAACATAAAATCAAAATGTTTGTAACTTGGTATGTAGAAATGTTCGTCAGATAGCCTAGTGTAGGCTAATATTATGCCTACTTGGGAGCATCGCGGACTTAAACAAGCAGCCAACCGAGACATAAAGTTTGGGATGATCATTTGTTTTACATTTATGAATTTCTTTTTGCTGTTAAGATGTGAAGCTCCTCAACAAAGGCGGTTTCACTGGCTTTGCTTCGTGTTGCTTCAGTTACGTGTGGGAGACGTTTCATCTTCCTCGCTTTCACAGACGGACCTGGTTTTGTGGGTCTATGAAATGAATAAGACAAAATCTCCTGTTAAGAAAGGATTCTAACTGTACACAGCCTACACGCCCTTGTGAATGCGGCGCCTGAAACGGAGTCAACCGTGTGTAAATTTGCACGGACACTAAACCAGGACACCAGAGGCAATAAAGCGGAGCTGCTGATAGGGGTGTTGCCGTGCCCCCACTTCCAACTTTTATGTTTATGCTGTGGAAATTTTCTATTTTACAGGGAAAAAATACCGAGGTCTGGACATTGGTGTTCTTATACGTGGCTACAGCCATGGTCAATAGTCAGTAGATACAACAGTCTATTCAGGTCATTAAATACTGCTTCTGTAACATCTTCAGCCACAAATGTTAGAAAGCCAATGTGTTGTTTCACTAAAATCCTACTGTAACAACCATCCTCTGCTTCCACTCAGCCAGCACCTTGCCCGTGTCCAGTTTGATGATTAGGTTAAGTGGGAAAACAACAGAGACTAATTTACTCTACACAATGGCAGTGCTTATCTGAGCTAACTCTGATAGTGACCCAGGCTTGGCATCCATTAGCATCTGCTAGCAACCCTATCCTTGGTTCTATGTAATGTAACACGACACAAGTTGCGAGATAATGCTCGGGCTACGGCAGTCAGCTACCGGACAAGAAAAGAGTTAGAAAGGAGGACGAGATTCCATAGCGATGTGCCTTTCTATGTAATGCAACCCTGGCTGGAGTTACACAGGCACAGAGAAAATCTTGTATTTAACCATTTGTAGCACAAATCTGATGTTTGCAAAACTGTCTGCACATGGGAATTCAGATTCCATGTAGTTTCTCCCTGACTCGTCTGACTTGTGAGGCTAGTTTCTACCTGTTCAGACAATCTTGAGAAGATTGTAGCCTATGTGTCAAAAACTGTTAAAATCGGATCTGTTATACATGCAAATGCAATTTTTTTAAATGTTATTTACTGACTGTTTACTGACTGTTCAAATCCAAATGCCTAATTTATTCAATTTCACACATCGAAGCTTTAGTGATCCAGCAACACCAAGCCAGTCCTGCCACAGTCCTGTCTGTTATTTAAAATTGTTAGTAACATTTTGTCTGTTATTTAACTTCTGTCTGTAATTTTGTCTTATTTTTCTTGAAAAAGCACTTGCAATCACATGAGGGAAAAAGTTTCAACTTTCAACTCAAAACAGCATTATTATCGGCATAGTTGGCAATACTTATTAAGTGCCAGTGTAGGGACTTTGTGTATGCATGGCAACCAGAAAAATAACTACAATTCAAAGTGTCAAGGTATTACATTCGCATAGATTCGTTGAAGGTAATAATGCAACTATTAAGTCTAACAACAGCATGGAGTAGTATTCAGTGATTTCATACAACAGGCAACCTTCAAACAAGCAAACAAGGTGCAGTAGATACAGGAATCCAATCATCTCACTAAAGTTTAGTGAGATGATTGGATTCCTGTATCTACTGCATTGTTTAGTGACTAGACAATGCCTCTGAAACATCCTGAGGCACAAATACACCACTGAACCACTGAAGCAGGAGCACCCACTCTTCTCTCACCTACTCTCTCCTCTCTGCTCCTCTTCTTTCTCCTCCTCCTCTTTCAACGCTATCATCTGTCATTCATGTTCTATTCATCAGATCTAACTCCAAACCTGACACCTGTATAGCACGAATACAATCTAAAGTCTTCATCTACATTCTTGGGGTGAAGCTGCCTCTGCCGATGGATCAGGTTCTCCATTGCCAATCTTTGACCTTTAAAGGGGAAGTTGCAAAACTGACCCAATAAGGCCAACATCGAGGATCAATGTTACCCTTGATTTGATTTGATTTGATTTATGGACATATAAGAAGACAATGAAATCCAAGGGATAACATGTAAAAGTGAGAACACTTGTTTCCAACAGACAGTAACACATAACATCATCAGGTCCTCTACAACAACAGGCAACAAAGTCTAAAAACAACCTTAAGATACAAGACAATACGCACGACACTTCCATCCCTGTCCCAGTATCTTCACTTTTGGTGCAATCAATACATCCTAAAACAACATTTCACAAATAAAAACATAATGATGATTAAAAAAAAGAAACACAATATGCTCACAGGGTCATCTTACCCCAGAGATTAACCCGGACCCGACCTCTAAACCCCTCTGGATTCTGACAGTTTGATACTAAGTGGAAGGCTGTTCCGCAATAAGGTCCCTGTATGAAAAAAGGAGCTCCGAGCTACGCTGTTCACTCGTGGCACTGTGCATGAGCGCACACTAGCCCTGGTGTTGTGTCCATGCTGTGTATATGGACCATGACTATCTGCGAGCCCAAATATTGAGGAGCAAGCCCATTTATAATACTGTACGATGCATCCAACAAAAACCGAACAGTATTATTTTGCATCACCTGCAGTTTGTTCCTGAGTTTAGCTGTCAGGCCGCTATACCAAGCAGAGCACAATCAAAATGACACTGAATTAAAGATGAAACTAAACATTTTTTAACAGAAAAGTCAAAGAGCCTTGTTCTGCGAAACAGGAACTTGAGTCTGCTGGCACACTTAGATAACTTTTAGCAGCAATAGGTTCACAGGAGAGTGACTGCTCCAGTGTTGTTCCTAAATATGAGACACTAGTCTGAGATACAATTTCAGCTCCATTACAAAAGACTTTCAACCTATTTGTTTTTGACAGCTTCTTCTTAGTTCCAAAGAGGATTGACTCAGTTTTGCCCAAATGTATTGAAAGCTTGTTATCTATGAGCCACTCTCTTACACCTTCTAATTCATTACTAAGAGTGTTCTCAATCTCACTGACATAATTCCCAGATACCAGTAACGCAGAATCATCAGCATACAACAGCAC
>OMLI01022143.1:0-11247 GCA_900302605.1 Rondeletia loricata
ACACACACACACACACACACACAATAAGCACATACCCTCTGACATAGGTGTACAGCCCAGTGCACACACACGGTCCCCTGGTGCCATAGCCTTGATAAACAATGTCCCATTCAGCCCCATATGAATAATTAAGGGGTGAGTGAGGAGAAGAGGGGAGACTTGTTTATTCAGAGAGAATAGCCTTGGCTGTATACCAGTATTACTGAGGTGCCAGAGGAGCTTATGGCTTCCCGTGACATTATCTAAATGGCAAACTTACAAAGATGTATAAACACAATTTTGTGTGCATGCACACTACGGCACACTAAATGACATTCATAAATGATGAAGGGAGTGGATAAATAGTGTGGTAAATATGAAATATTGATGTGGATTTGGCACGAGGCATGTGATGTCCTTGTTAAGAGCGTTTGTGTGTGTGTAAGAGTCTGTGTGTGTGTGTGTGTGTGTGTGTGTGTGTGTGTGTGTGTGTGTGTGCGTGTGTGTGTGTGTGTGTGTGCACGCGCTTCTGTTCATGGATTTTTTTTGTGAGGTTCAAAGGTGAATTAGGCCTGGTGAAAGAGGTCAACACACTTGATAAATAATGCCCTCCAATATCACTGGAAATCTATAAAGAAACATATTAGTTCTAGATGTCAGCCTAGTAGGTTCAATAAGGTTTTGCGATTGTAAGTAATATTGTGCGTCTGCTATCTTGGCCTTTTAAATATGTAATGAAGATATATCTTAGTCTTTTTGTTCTTCTCCTCCCCAAACCCCATGTCTTGTCCCATCAGCTCTTATTGACTGCATAGCTAACTTCACCCTATGAAAAAAAAGTGCAGATCTGCAGAATCTAACCTTTTACGCGTATCAGGAAAGAAACATGTAACGATGCACATTCAGAGAAAATTAATCTGGTTTCACAAAACATCAATATGGTGCATAATGCAGCGTGTTTGACATGAAATAGAAGCTGCACATTTCTCTCCATAGAAGGGCGTGCAGTATTTTGCAGCTCTCCGAATGTTTGGGTTGTATGAACAGTTGACGTAAATGAACATCGACAGCACACTTACTGCGTCTAGCCGTGTTTATGCTATAAGCTCATAAATGTCTATTGGCAAAGACATGACTGCCGCTTAGCCTGTAGCAGTCGCTGAGCAATATAGAAACAAATGCACAGCTTCAAGCCCGAGGGGTTCACTACAGCTCACATACTGTGAACTGAAAATGATCAAGGAGGCCAGCGGTGCATTAGGCACGGCTCAGCGTAGGCCTACAGATGCCGTGTAATTCAGGGGTTGAAGGAACCTCGACATTGCATCAGTTCCTGCTTCGCCTTGGTATGTTTCTTTGTAGAATGAGCTTTTTTTTAAAGGTAGTAAGTATCACTACGGGAGACATCTGCTATGCACAGATGATCATGTCATTATGCGTGACGTTCTTTCGAGGTGTTCTTTTCACGCCTTGTGTGTTCAGTCTGATGTGTCGATATTCTCCAGTGCTTCTTGCCAAAATATAACCCTTGGCCTAAGCTATGAATCCTAATGCTAACCAGTTGCTTTTCCTAACTAAATCAAGTGCTACATGTAGGAGTTTCTCATTAAAGGGGACAGTCTGACAGTTTGAATTTTGATGATTTTTCTTATAAAAATGTAACGGTCCAATTTTCTTTGACAATCCGGTCAGGAATGTGGGACTATTTTCTCTCTCTGGTGAAGCACGCACAACTGCAGCATTGTTCTGCCAAACGACTCCCTTGGCTGTAAAAACATCCAATAAATGCTTAGTCTCAAGTAATATCCTGTCTGATATAATAGCCTGGGAGATTTGTCACTTTGTGCAAATAAAATATTTCATCTTATATAGCTATGTACTTTATTCCGTTTCGGCATCTTGGTCTAATGCCTGAGGGGCGTCGACGTTTCATGGTAGTTTGAAGCGTATAAACACCTGGACAATGATTAGCAGTTTTGCAGTACAAATATCTCTCTCTCTCTTTCTCTCTCTCTCTCTCTCTCTCTCTCTCTCTCTCTCTCTCTCTCTCTCTCTCTCTAAATGTTTACAAAGTTGATGACTGAAGTGGAGACGTTTTTTTCAGGAGGATACATTTATACCGCTCAATGTGAGAACCTGTCAGATTCATGTTTTGGGGGTTGCGGCTTGTACAAAAATGTTTAGACCCAGGAGCCACATTCTTCATGACAGCGTGTTTTTTAATGGAGCATGTGCTAGTTTTAGAGAAGCATGCACTGTTGTCCTGCACTCAGGGCTTTGTCGTTCCCCTAACACCCTCCCACGCTGAACACCTGTCTGGTCAAATCAAATACAGCAGGGACTCGAACCAGCCTTACTCGGATACATTCACAGGCGCCGTGTTCACCGTGGGTTCTGGAAATGTGGATCTCCAAGCCCAGAAGTCAAAAACACACGTCTCACTGCCACACCTGACTGTGTGTGCTTTATCTCCATGGAACAACATTGTACTTCAGAAGCATTCTTTGTTCTTATGTCTCTACCTCTCACTTTCTTTTGGTGTCGCCAAAAAGTTGTTGTTTAAATAACAAAGTGTTGGTGTGTTACTGATTTCTGGTCGACCGGTAGAGTTCACAATTTTACCTTTCTCACTAAGTATTCATGAAATGTTTGCCAATCTGTAAATTGAGAATTATAGCACCTTGGTTGCTACCAGATAAGGTGCCTCACACCTTAGTGGTAGCAACACACTGTGAATATGTGCACAGGAAACAGTTAACCAATAGAGCCAGAAGCAAAGATGCATAAGTGCACCTACCCATAGAGCCCCTTCAGATATTAGTGGGATCAAAGTGGTGAAGGTCGGCGCTGTTTTCGGTTCCAAGTAGACCTCCAGCATTGACACTAAAACCTAAGTTGAAACCAGTAATCATCAATAATCCCTAAGGTTTATTAGCAATCATCTTCTTAAACAAGTGGAATGACTCAAACCCAAAACAGGTAACTGCACTGTCACTTTTAGCCAAGTTTCAGGGTGGCACTGAAATGCAACCCTACTGTTTTGCCCAATGTTAATGTATATAAGAAATGTAACAGTATGACTTTTACGCAAAGCACAAACCATTTCATATCAAAACAGCTACAGCCACCGAACCCAAACGTCCCTTCGTACTCTGCCTCATGTAAATGTGTGAAGAACAGTGTTTATACATTGTACTCTGTACTACAAACTGTAGATCTGAACTATTATCAGTACTTTTTAGGACCCTATTCAGTCAAGTAATAGATGTAACGGAAAGTTTACAAAACAAATTTTAATCTTACGCCTCAAAAACATGATATACTTCTGGCTGATGATGCTTAAATGAAAATGTCTACTTATAAACTGCTTGTAAACCATTTTCTTAGACATTTATACACTGTACAAATCTTTGCATTTTATTTGTGTATTGGTAAATACATGTGTAATGCTGCTTATTTATTGCCAATGTATGTGTAAAAGTTTTATACTGGGGCCTGTAATCATATTTAAATCATGACTAACAGGCCTTATACATGTTTATATATAAGTTAATCATATTTAAATCATGAACGACAGGCCTGTATTTTGTTTTTATAAGCGAATGGTTAGATAACAACGTATGCGTCACGTGTACAAGACGTTTAAAAGTACACAGTAACTCAGTAGCAACATTTCCGGCTCATATTGTAACCTGGTTGTTCAGTTTGACTGAATAGGGTCCGTCAGTGGAGAGAGGTGGGCTGATAGATTTAGTACTAACTGTGTTGTTGTTTTGTAAATTCGGGGACATCCGTGCGATAGCGGATGTCGGATCGCACAACGTAGCACTGGTTTTAAGACTGGTACGAAGCAGTAACTCTCCTTTTGGACCGGAGCAAACCAGACTGCACCAGATCAGACCAGATCGGACTAGGAACAGTCTTTTTTTTGGCCGGGACTCTGTGACTCTCTCTTCTGAAACAGAAGGCAGGGCCCTTCATTTATTTATCACGACAAGATGTCAACCTCATCTCACGCCCACGCGCTCCTATCCTATATGTATTTGTATATGAAACATGCATGAAACTTACATAACAAGGAGATGGGGTTAAGTGAAGAGGAAGGGTTTCTTATTTTTTTCACAGAAACAGTGGAGAATTTCAGAGATAAAGTAGTTTGGTAGTTATCGTAATATCGGCCCTTCATGAGTTAAAAAGCCACATTATACAACTACATAACTTTATTCATGATGTATAGATATGAAGGCATGTAACGCTCCTCTCTGGCATGCGTGGATTTGCCCTCAGGGAGAGGAAACGAATAGCTAATCGCAGAGAAAGCCAGTGGAGTTGGAAGTCTTTAAGTACATGGATGGGTTTGTCACATGCCGCCGCAATGTGGCACGTGTGAAAAGGCTGTGGCAGTGTAGGAGTAGCAATCTAAAGCATTTATTGTGTAGGAAACAGCTTTAATAACGTACGGCTTACACCTCGCCGCCTCCCACAGCTCATTGTTCGCATCCGTGTCACTTTGCCAAGACGGCACCATCATGTCAGCATGCCGGGCGAACCAGCGACCGCACCCCAGCGCCTCAAAACGCCCATGTAATCTTCACACATATAACATGAAAGTTGTTTACTGTACCTTTATAATATTAACAAAAGTGATTTAACTGAATGCTCGTGATGAATATCCTGTTTTATCCTGTTCTTTTTATAGCATGCATTATGTTTGCATGTGTAGTTTTTCTAACAGAGATCCACCAGTAAAAAAAAAGGAAAAAAAATGAAACATTGTGAAATGACATCTTTGTGTGTTCTACTCTAGAGAACTTTTTCGCCTTAAAAATCTCACTGATCAATCTTGGAATTGTGCAACGCCTTCAGATGTTTCTTTGATTTTTCTTTTTTTGGTACGTTCACACACAGCCACTCATCCCCGCATTGTTCTCTCAGAGCCGGTGGTTTAAATGATGATGTGAATAAGAGGGAGAATGATCTGAACAGAAAAAAACAAACTGGGCTGAGACCAAATCATCCAGCTGGGAATAATGTTGTCCGGCCTAAAACGGCCATGTTCCCCCGTTTGAAGAAACCACAGCTGCGTATTTAACCAGGGACTGAAACAATTGAGTTGCCAAAGTTTATTATCCCAACTGTTCTTTTCATCAACGCTCATTTTGGATATCAAAAGTGATTCAGTTGTGATACAACTGAAAGACCAATCCCAAACTATTTATCCATTGATCCATGATATTGACATCTTAAATCGATTATTGAGGTTAGTGACATCACAAGACAGCACAGGTTTTACTGTTCTGATTGGAAAATGGGGAACGCCACTAAAGATTGATATAAAATGACTATTTCTGTAACAAAATGTCAATCTTTAAATAAATATTCATATCAAACCCATTTTGTCAGGACTGTTTATAATACCACTGCAAGCCTCACACTCTGCCACCAACACACCGTGACCTTAGGGTCGCTCACTAGAAAAAATATCCCTAAAGGTTTCCTTGGAAGAATTCCCATATCATCGCTGTCTGGTGAAAACCTGCTATCTCCAAAATGTCAACGCTTCAGGAACTAAGAAAAACTGGCTTTGGCTTTCAGATTGACTATCATGCATTTTTCCAGTTTATCCAATGGGGTTTTGAAAGGGTTTCATAAGACTTTAAAATCACCAACACCAGAGATCAGTTCGAGGTTGGTGGAAGTACTGTCAAGGTTCATGAGACATTAAGGGATAAGATTACATTTTATGGCATTTCTGCTTTATTTTTTTAGTACAGTGTAGAGTGGCAGGAGAGACAACGGAGCAAGTACAGTACTAACACTACACCGTGGTACCATCTCCTTCATGCTGCAGCAAATCAAATAATAATCCATAATCCATATAAAAAAGAAGGTTCCTGCACACAAACGGAATCTTTCATTTTGTGGGCAGCATTTCATTTATTCTGTTGTTCACAAAATGTGTTCTGTCATAAGGAAGGTCTTTGACCGAACACGTCGACCACTAAGTAAGAGATGTGATATGTGTGTGTGAGCCTTCTTTCTTCATAAGTCCATAGTCCATTGTTTCCAGCTTTATTATCTAGCACAGTGGTATGCGCCTTCGCTCGGATGTCCCGTGGTTAGAGACCTTGACCTTGATGGATATGATTTGTTTGCGTCCTGCTCTTCTGAATAGAGCAACAAAACAGTGAGTTGATGCTCCTGGCGAGTGGTCTGACACATGCGATGTGCTTGGGCCGCTTTGTAACAAGTGACAGTGTGCTATTACGCCAACTGACTTGTTTTCCTCATTCCAGTCCTGTCCCAAGATTTTAATGAGCGCTCTCATTTCCATCTGTAGGTTTATCAGCAAATTATTTCTAACTTCATGTTGAGTTATGTTATTGTATTATTATGTTCACCTCCCAGTACATAGCAAAACAATGACTAAAATAAAAAACACGTTTGTACTGTAGAGAGTGGGAAACTGCAGTATTTGGTGGTAGGAATGCTAGAAATGCTGGTGATTTGTATTACTTGCTACATATGGAGCAAAATAACGAGGGGGAAATCATTTCATAGGTCAATTTAGTTTCTCTCGTTAAACAGATCAAGTGATCCAATATATGATCATGTTGACTGCCAGCCAGATACTGAATGCACACATAAGCAAACACACACATACACGCCACCACGTGACTTGATCTGTTGATCCGCCCTCTGACCAGCTTCTGCATCGTCACCATCATTTTGTTCTTTAGCCAACATCATCAGACTCCACCTCACCTAATTTGACACAAACAGTTGGGTTTTTAATATGCACCTCTCAGGGGGATTACACATCCCAGCTTACTCGCTACAGGGAGGGAACGCCCAGTATAGCACAGAGACTCAGAAGCAATAAAGCAGACTTGAACGAGCTCGGCGTGAATCTAATATGACTTGAGCCAATATGTGGAGCCCCCTCAGTCTCCGAGCCGCCGTTTCTGCCGGTCTTATTTCCCCGTCTCCCCCTTAAGCTCATCAACCGAGAGATGATGACTCCGTGCTGAAATAGGTGGCGATGAGTAATGGAATAAGGGGTAGTGTGTACAAATTTGGATCACACGCACCTCAAAAAACCTCCAGCATGTACACTCACACTAACCCTGCGGATGGCTGCCTCTGTCCACTCCGCTCACAAACTGCAGGGGAGGAAACGTACTGGCATAGTACAAGGCATAGTGGTAGGATGAATATGAAACATCCCTCCTGCTATTCTTAGAAAGGGAAGGGGGGGGGGGGTGGCATTGCTAAATATAGCTAGATCGTTTTGTGCCCGCTCTCTATTTTTACCCCAGCCGAGGCCTTCCTGGCACGTTGTGCTCTTTTCTTAGACTATTACATAATACACAAATCTTAAAACAAGAAATGCAGTCAGTCGAGCTTGAGAAATCGGCGTCATGATGAACAGGGATGAGAGACGACTTTAAAGGGGTTTTGATGGAGGATGTGTGTGGTAGGGGTTTCTGTAAATCAGTGTGATTGTTTTGTATCAGACAAATGTGTACGGTAGTCTTGACAGGGTTAAGTAGCCTGAAGCGCAGTGTGTCAGCTCGCCTTTAGTTTGGTTGGTTGACAGGGAAGGAAAGGTAAATGAGTTCGTCTTGGGGGAAGGCATGTCATCTCGAGTATGCAGAAGCAACGACGTTAAATAGGAAAACCGCTGCATGTCAGCATTAGAATATGTGCCTTAGGACAGTTCACATTCACTGCTGTTCCCCATAGTCAGAGACAAGAGACATAGAGACAAGTCAGCCCAGTCTGTCCGGTCTCTGAGTCTGTGATGTCGTTCAGATGTACAGCTCCACTGAGAATCAATTGGCAAAGATGGAGAATGTAAATGTGACAGCGCCATGGAGGATTTTCTGGTTCATAGCTCATATAACCTTTATACAGATCATTTGAGTGTGAAAGCCTGAACAAACATTCTCAACAAATTCAATGGGAATGGGGAATATTGTCAACAAAGTAGCTTACATACTGAGGTAACTGCAATTTTGAGTCGTGCTTCTCTGGTTTATAGCGTTTGGTTAATGTTTAGTAGTATTGATCGAGCTCTCTTAAGCCCTAGAAATATCATTTGAATCCTTAAATTGCATGATATTCTCCTTTAAGATAGAAAGTTAGATGCATTTAAAGCCACCATGGCCGCACTATGATTCAGTAGTCCTTAAAGAGCTTAAAGGGGAAATCCACCCTAAAACACTTTAACACTGTTGGTTATTGGGATGTATCTTGCATTTCTGTGTCCATTTTGTTGTTTGGTGGTGTTTTTTAAATTTATTCCCATGGATAACTGGCCAAACATAGATGACGTCACGTCACATCAAGATATTTCCAGCAGCTACAATGGAGTTTATAGCAGAAATTATCTGAAACTATCTGAAACATCAACAGTAAACGTCAGGTTTTGGTGTCAGTCCCTCAGAATCAAAGAGCGAGGGCTTCTTTCTAGAGCCGCCATTTTGCACCGACGTTCAACAATCATACAGGGAGAAATCCATCGTAGAAGAGGAGAGAGACCAATTTCACCACCACAGGAGAGGAGATAGACCAGAATGCAATGCAGCCACAAGACATGTGTTTTGAGTAAGAGGCGCAACTCTCACTTTTTCTTGAGTGGAAAAACTTGCTCTTACCATGCTACCACTAGTTCACGCCCGTTCTCAGGGGGTTGTCGAAAGGCATTCTGGGAAACGTAGGAAATCACTAACTGAAGTAGAAGTAGACGAGGCAGGTTGAGGGAAAGTGGGTTCACCAAAAAAGTAAATTACAGCCCTTCATCACAAAATAACTCCTGGAATGCGTTGAACATCACAGATTGATATCGAACCGTGTGAGAGTATCCGAGGGTGGATTTCTCTGACCTTATAAAGAGGCACAGATGACTGATTTCTCCTCTCTTCCGCCATCTGACCACCAGAGTGGACAGAAGGGGGAATCGCTGGAGCGAGACGTGCTCAGGTGACCCACATGCAAGCCAGGCAGCTCACACACACACATGAAATGTTACCGGACTCAAAGTCATCTTTTCTCCTCCAGGGACTCGTGTTGCAGTTTCGTGCATGGAAAATATCAAATGGATCAAAAAGACTGATTGCATTGTGGCGAATATTGTGCAATATCTAAGCATATGCTATGTGCAAAATGAGATGAACAAGTGAGTAATAAATGATTAATGGTCAGTTTACTGGTGGGCCTCTGAAATATTGAGAGAGAGCTCATGCCATGAAATGCAATGTAAATGGATCTATTTATAGTGTGGCAGAGGAAGCCATGTGGAGCAAGCTACTCGGTGGTGCCTTGTTCATATAGCTTTTAGAGCCAAATGACAGGGGAGAAAAGAAGAAGAAAAACACACACACACACACACCAAACCCACATCTGCATGTAAAGCCACTTTTTGTGGGGACATTAAACTTTTAGACAACGCAGCAGGACAGCAATAAATAATTTCCACATTGAGAAAAGCTCAACTCCCACGTCCCGTCTAACCTCGATTAGAAAGCCTGCTCTGTCTGATGGGATTGTTCTGGAGTGAACGGAGGGGAAGTGACATCTTAAAACCTCTTGTTATTCTGTAAGGCGGGAGGGTTGGCAGGGTGTTGCTGCCGCTGGTGGGAGCAGTGAGGTTGTGTAGCGCACATTCCTGCAGGGAATAGCTTTTGTTCTGATATCAGCCGGTGGATATCATCATGAATAATTTAACACAAAGACAAAATCCTCTGCTACAGTGATAAAATATGATTTGAAGCCTTTACAGGGGAAGGCAGGGGAGAGGACTGGAGGACTGTGGATCCTAAGGGACTTTACACAGTCTGCATTACATTAATCACCAAGTACAACACAAGGACTTGACTTGACTGACAACTTATTAGCAACACAGCACATACTGACACACATGGCACAAGGACAACAGGACCTCACATACAGTGCAAAGGGACATACTGTGGACAGACTGTACTTGTCAATCTACATGAAACATTCATAATGGATGACTATGTGTGTTCAAGCAGTATGGCGTACAGTATGGAAGTGTGGTGAATTGTTCCAGTTTGCTATGAGGAAATTATGCTGAATAATATGAGATGTGTTATTAGATAATGAGTGATGTCATATAGTTATATATATATGTAGCCCTTATACACTCATGTCCACAAACATGTTTAATGACATTGATTAAAAACTAAATTGTGTATCATTTCAGCGTCCGTGATCTGATGCCATTCACTGTAGCCATACATTTATGTATTTATTTATTTGTTTATTTTGAAGGGACAGCGCACATTAATGAACATACACAATACAGTGATGTAAAAATGGTGTCTATATTACTGTATGGCACCTCATTATTGTAATAATTGGTAGTGCACTGCCATCTACTGGTTACTTTTGCCCACATGCATGTGTCTGTTACCAGTGGTTCTCAACCTTTTTGGCTCGAGACCCAAACAATTAGAGAAAATTCAGAACAGACATGATAATAAATCTGTATAGTAGATATATGTTTTTCCTATCCCATAAATCATCTCACGACCCCCCAAAATGATCTTGCGGCCCCCTGGGGGGGTCCCGACCCCCAGGTTGAGAGCCACTGTGTTAGACTGGATGTCTTCGAGTGGTTTTACTACATATGATCTTTTCATCGATGGCTGAGCAAGTAAACCCATCAGATCTGAGCCACACAAGCCCAAAAATCAGGTTTCCTGTTTAAGTAAAAAAAAAGTATACTTAAGTGTATTTGAAGTATATCGAAATCATTCTAAGTTTTTCATAAGTATACTTATACTTTTATGTACTTACTTTAAATGTAGTTAAAGTATACTACATATATGCTTTCTTTAACTTTATAAAAGTATACTTTTCTTACATTAGTAATTAAATTGTAATGTAGTATACTTTTCATAAGTATATTACTGTGAAATATATTTAAATTATATTTTAGTATAATTATTTAAAGTACACTTTTTAACTACTTGTTTTAAAATATATTTATTATATACTTTTACTAAGTGCATTATTAGCTTAATAATATACTTTAAGGATACTTTTTAAAAATACACTTTTAAATGGTTATACAAAAGTATATTAAATGTATTTTCTGAAAAGTATACTTTCATTGCAAGCTGTGTAAAGTGTGCTTGCAAAATACTTCTAAAAAGTACACTTAGTTGCAACTTAATGAAAAAGTAAATGTAGTTTACATTAACACTTTCACAATACACTCCAAGTATACTTACATTAAGT
>OMLI01022157.1:0-11377 GCA_900302605.1 Rondeletia loricata
TATTTACCAGTGGGACGTCCGTTTCCACCAGAGTCCATGGGAAGATGGACGGAACAGCTACTCCTCTTAGAAAGTTATTTTCTGGTCGTTGAATTAAATCACACAACCTTATATCACGTTTTCTAAGGAGGAGTAAATCCCAGTAACGCATGACTGTACAACTCTGGTTGTATAGTGGCAGCCAATGAAACGATTTCCCGACTGCGTCCGATATGGCACATGCGCATATTGCAGGGATATAGTACGATACTTCAGCAAGGGAAATTAGCAACGTTGTTGCTAGTTGCTTCTTGTTTGTTGTGTTGTGTTTGTGAAATTGAAATGCTCCCCCTCACACACTAGCGTAATCGCGTTCCTCTCGAGCCACCGTAGTCACAGAACTTGAATGGATAGAATGGCAGTGAATCTATGGGAGGGAGGGCTACAGCGTCCCCTAGCGGTTATATAGCGCAATAGCACCGACCTGCGGTCAAAATTCACATGAATACTAAAACGTGTACACGTTTACACAGCGACAATTGTCCCCAGTAAACGTGTAGAGATTTTTTTACACTTTCACATCCCTAAAACAAAGTAATTACATGTTAGTGTGAGCTTGATGACTGAGGTGCTTACTCACCTATTGCCACTGGTAGCTCATGAAAGGTTTTTCATTGTGGCAGCACAGGCTCTACCTTCTGTCCAATATATTAAACTGGATGTAATCTATGATCATAGGCTGTGAAATTCAAAACAAAATGTCAGAAATGAACTGTCAATGTCAGATGACGACATGCCTACACTACTAATGTTCTGCTGACTGTCGCAAATTGGCTCATACTTTTTACGTCAGATGTTTGACCACTTTCCTGATTTAATTTTGCTTTTGTTGGGTGACCGATTGGTGCTTTCGTTGGCTGATCAATCGGTGCTTTCATTGGCTGATCAATTGGTGCTTTCGTTGGCTGATCGAATGCTGCTTTCATTGGCTGATCGATCAGTGCACCCCTAGAATTGAGAGTTATTTTTCATTTCATGATGCGAGGGAAAAACTTTAAATACTCATACTAATAATTTCACTTGCTGTTCCTAAAACCTGGCACCTCTTTTATCAATATTAGGTGACAGTTGTTGAGCAGTTGATATTTTGATTATGTCATTCAAGTGTTTGTGTTTGAGCCTGGAGCGCATTTTGTTAATGTTCATTACAGAGAAAACATGCTCACAAATACTGTACAAGTAGTTCCAAACATGCACAATATTATTATGGCTAGGGCTGTCAATCTGGGGCACTTGGGTAAGAGATACTGATAAAATATGTCCAGACCCACAGAGGCTTCAACTCTGAATCACACTGCAAGTGAATCACACTGCAAGTGAATCATCTCCAGTTGGAGGTCCACAGGCACATCAGAAGCTTTGACTGAGCGGTGAGCACAAAATTTGTGTCCAATTTCCTCACGTAACACAAAGAAACGTTTTAGTACGGCTCCTCGACTTAACCACCTACCTTCAATGTGGTAGCATAAGCCATGGGTAATGTTTTTGTCATGAAGCAGGCTTTCAAATTGGTGGTGATTCATCTCAAATAAAATTCACAGTTTTGATAACCACATACATGACATGGTCCATCCTTACCATTTACCATATCTTTATCCTTGAATTTTGCAATAACACCAGCCTTTTTTCCTATTATTGATGGTGTGCCACCATGCGACCAGCTGACAGCTCAGGCCCAGTCCACCCTGAGTCTGTCCAGCGCTTCAACAAGGCAGGTGAAAATGTGATCGGCACCAACTCCACAAACTCCTCGGTGACAATATTAACACCATGAATAAATAAGGCCAGTTGCGCAATGTCTGTGCTCTTGTCAATTGCAACTGGAAAAGCTACAAATGACTTCACTTTGTACTTAAGTTGATGGTCCCAATCTCCAGCAAGATCTGCAGTCCTCTCTGCAACCGAATTTCTCATCAGGTTAATGTTGGCAAAAGTCTGTCGCTTTGCAGGGCGCACAAGCTCTTCTGCCTTCAGGATGTAAATCTTAACAAATTCCCCTTCAGAGTATGGCTTTGATGCCGATGCAATTTCATAAGCAATTATGTAGCTAGCTTTCACAGCTGCATCACTTATCTCGCGACTACGAGTAAACACAAACTTCTGTTTCCTCAACCCTGCCAACAATCATTAATCTTCTCTGTTTGCAGTTGTCCTTGCAAGTTGTGTCTGATAGTGGCGTGGTCGTGTCTGATAGTGGCATCGAATATTATATTCCTTGGTGCACCAACATGGGCTGTGAACATATCAGGCACACTGGTTTCCCATTTGTTTCGGTGAAGAAATAACTCTCTGTGTTCACTTTGTCCACTTTCCTTCTTTTTGACAAAGACGTGATTAAGTTTTCACCCGCTAAGGCTCAATTCCGTATGCTATCGAGGGGTTTGGTACTAGTGTGTGTGGTGGCACATTGGCCTACTTGCTGATACCGTTACTAAGTGCAGCTTTAACTTTCTGACAAGTATAATATAAAAAGGAAAAGACAGGTGTAGGCATAGTGACAATTCATTACATGCTGTCTGCATTCTGCAATGTGTCTTTACTTTACTGACAGCCCCACTGCACACACACACACATAGATGACACACAAAATACTCACTCACTCACTCCGGCCCAGTCGGACATTGCCTCTGAAAGAATGAGCCATTAATGAATTCTCGAGCCACACTGGGAGCGAAATCGCAGAGCGTCGAGTTCTACAGATTGGCTAATCAAAACCCTATTATCTCCCCTGTGCTCTCTGGCGCAGTCTCACGCTTTGATCTCTATTTTCCTTTTAATAATTTATCTGTTCTGCTTTTATAAATATAGTTTCTGATAGAGGGGCTGCCCTTGCCTTAATGCATGGCATTTTGAATGAAGATGTAATGACTTTGCACTATTTTCCTGAGGACATTGTCATAAGAAGATGAACAAACACGCATATTGTAAGTGTATTATTGCCATGCAAACTGCACAATTGGCCAGTGTTGGCCAGTTCATTCACTGCATCCCCTGATTTTGTGCTGATTTGTTTCGTACTGCGGTTTGAAAAAACTATAAAGTGTTTAACCTTGGCTATTATCCTAGTTTTGACTTTGTGTGTGCATATTTGTGTGTACCCAGGTAGGCACCCTGCGATTCTGCGGCAGCACCGAGTTCTCTGGAGGCCTCTGGGCTGGGGTGGAGCTGGACCAACCGGAAGGGAAGAATGATGGTTCAGTAGCAGGGGTTCAGTATTTCACTTGTCGAATCAAACATGGTAGGTCATGCCACAACCCAGAAGTATTTAGCAGTTCAAACACTGAACTGCCCACATGCTCAGTCTATTTTTTCCACCATTACTGACTTTATAGGACTTTATTAGACAAATTAGGTTTTCAGTGGTATCTTCCATAACCCCTGCAAGGGGTTAGGTACGACATGTCAATTGTGAATGAATTTGACATGTTCAAATGACTACCAAATCTGGTGTTTTACTTTTCTCTGTCTAATTATTTCCATGTACATCTTGAGTCACCCATTATCTTTTCACTCTCTTATTGTCTCAAATATTTTTCTCATGTATTCTCTCCCACAGGCATCTTTGCTCCCCTCTCTAAGATAAGCAAACCCTTGGAAAGACGTAAAACCAATGCCATAAAGACCTCTGCACCTATACGTCCCCCTCGTCGCATTGACCTGTCCCGCATCACCTCTAAGATTAACACAGGTAAAGAACAAGAGGCGCACAGTAGGTCATCACAGTTCTAAACATTTCTACCTGATCTGAAAAATGCCTACAACGTCCTGTCAGGACGTAAAAAATATATGTCTATTACAGAAATAAAACAGACCTGTTTGCTGAGGGAACTATGGCTGACTGAACACTGCTCGGTTCGGTTCTATTCTTGTGATCAAAGCTGTGCTCAGCTCCTATCAGGTCCAATAAAAGTTACAGGTCAGAGCTGAGTGAGGGTTGGTTCTTGGAGTTTTTGGGAGAATGGGTATACCTGAAGAGCTCTAGCACAAAATAAATCAAACATATTGCCTTTTAAGGATCCAGTCATGATAGAAACCTTAAAAGACAGGGAAACTTAATATCCCGTAGGGCCCCGAGGGCGAGGAAGTGGGTGAGCGTAGGCAGAAAAGATGTCACCAGGGGAAGCCATTTTCCTGGTGTCACAGTTTATCTCCCCTTGAGGAGACCACTGCACATTAATGTGTTATTAGAGACCACACATCACAGGAAAAATCAAAAGAACAGCACCCTCATCTGTACTCGTGCAAACATTCAGGAGTAACACCATTAATCTGATAAAATGGCTGAACACTTCCCAATATGCCCCATTGGCCGAAGAAATAACTTCACGTGGACTCACAGGGGGTTTGGGACATGAGCTAGAGCACTAACAGTAATAGAAATGGCGGCCTGTGCTTCTCCATCTTTACTCTGGGGGGGATTTGCTGGAAATTACAGAAAAAGTGTTAGTGGCAATAGGGGCACCATTCTCCACTAACTGGATTACCAAGCTGCCCCGCAGAAGGGTTGCAGATACTGTGGTGCGCCCCCAACCCCCCACCTCCCCTTCCTCCTAACCAAAGTCCTCATCCAATGTATAGCAAAATATATAGGTAGACAAATCTGAATGTTAATTCCTCTAAAATAACTGCAGTAACATTCTCCTCAAGCACTGTATGCATTTAGCCTGGTGGAACCATCCGTATTCTTTTGCTTTGTTCCGCCACACAAATACGTCTGGCCACGGCACGTTAGTAAAATATTTCAGCTAGGGCGCGGCCTTGTGTTGAACGAAAGAAACTTCACCCAATCAAGTTAACAAACTATGTGATGCACCATGTTTGTTGACATGCACGCTGATGACAACTAACAGCTATGTATGCTAAAGAGCACCACAATCCCCTTGAGGTTTTTGCAATATACTGGCGTTGCCAGCATATTCTGCCATTGTTCATTCAGCAACCAAGCCACTGGGGTATCCGAATACAAGTTGGCAACGTCCATGAAAGATGTCCGATTAGCTGTGGACACCAATCTGCATAGCTGTGATCCCCAGTTTCGTAGTTTCACTGATCTGGTCTTCCCTGAGAGCGATCAATGGCGAAACAACAATGAAAATAGGGTTATTGACCAGGGAAATTTTCTTGGCCACTAACAGAGCTAACTGAATCAAAATCAAGCTCTTGCCGAATCGGGTCGGAAGAAAGGCTAAAACATAATCTCCTCGAAGAAAAGCCTTCACAACTGACTTCTGTTCATTTTTTAAAGGATTTTTTGTTGTCCATTTCAGAAAAAGCTGATTCCAGAGCTGCATCGATAAAACTATCCCCGAGAGCTGCCATTGTTGTTTTTGAAATTCAGTGGCACCGCCCCATAGCCCTCATATTCTGAGCAGAGCTGAAACCAATCCAGTGGCTCGTGGCCAGACGTTTCTTGTGCACAATGTAATTGTGCGTGACTCCGACTGATTTCACGACATATCAATAGAATGGAGTTTGGATTGATTATAAACCTTTGTTGGGGTAACAATTGGTTTAATTATCTGAAAATTGTTATAGCTTTCTGTCTTGCCGTTTTTATAGTTGTAGTCATAGGGACACAGTCATTTTATTTACCTAAAATGGATTCCCATATAAAAGCCCAGTGTGGAGCCCTGAGTCACGACTTCTGCTCATGATTGCCTCATTTGTGCCAAAAAGAAGCTCTCTCAAGTTTCATAACCTGTGTGTCATGTCACTTCATGACAGGATTTATTGCATCTGGGTTCTCGTATTAATCTTTTTAGAATGCTTTGAAAAGTGGATTCTGAACCAGTGCCGAAGGACAATGCATACATTTTACCACTGACAAGGCCTTGCTTTCACAGTCCTTGGATGCCCAGATCCCCAACTCCTCACTGATGTTGACTCATAATAGGTTCCATTCACCTCAATACATTTTAGGGACCCTCTCTTGGTAGGTTTTTGTGGTTGTTGCGCCCTCTAGGGTTTACAGCTTTACTGTGGAGGTGTAATATTCAGTGCTTTTGAAGGCCAATTGATCTGGACGTGACTGGAATAGCAGACCTGAGTGGCCTATGGAATTCTGTGATTGATAGTCCAATTAAGCAGGGTTTAATAACTAGGACATAGACAGGCTGAACAGCCAGGCAGCCATTCATCACAAGTTGTTTGTGAGTGTGTATGTGTGGCGTGCAATGCATGTGAGGGCGTGTGTGTCAGCACCTCCATACAACCCAGGAAGCAGACTAATTTATGACCCAGCTCTTTTCAGGGCCTTTGTCAGGCATTTACAGCCCAAACTCTCCCGGCCACCTATGTTTTGGCGTCCCATCGGATTGGCATTGCAGACTGCTCACTCATGTGCATATATGGATCGGATGGGTCATTGTGGAACTGTTTCATCTTGCTAACCAGGAGAGACAGACACAGCAGAGCGCCAGGCTGGCCCCTATTAGAGTGTGTCAACTGGAGCTCAGGCCTCAAAGGGTATTGAGAGCATAGACAGTGCTCACAAAGCACCACTGCTTGATCCGTAAAGCCTCAGTCTTTACGGCAGTCTGTCACTTCAAGTGAGGAAGGGATAGATGGAGCCAGGAGGTCCCTGCAAGCTAAAGGTCAAGCGACAAGTAATGTTTGGTATTCTGAGTTTGAATGTAGTCTCCTCTTTGGAGTTCAAAGGCAAGAGACAACTCTGCCTCTGAGGAGAAGGTTTCCCAACAAAATAAAATCTGTCAGATCTTTTTCGTGCACACTGTAAAGCATAGACTTAAGTGGCATATTAATGAGTTGAGGGTAATTTGAAGCAGTTTATCTGACAGATTTATTGTGTATGCATTTAATCTCCATTAGAGGTGATTAGACAATTTACTGTTTGATTATAAGCATCTGACAGATGTATTAGATCCTCCTATGACACTTGCTATATGAACATTTATCTTGTCCTTAATTCTGTTTGGTTACATGGAGATTGATAATATTGTCCGTTAAAGATCGGACTAAAAACCTCTTTTGTTCAAGTTCAAGTTCATTTATTTATATAGACCTTTATCACAAGCATGTCTCAAAGGACTTTACAGAGAATGAGCCAAACTACATCTAACTGAACAACAATCGATTGTAGAACAGAATGATGTAAGACAAACACAGGGAAGCAGAACAAAGCACAAGACAAAGCAGTCAGTTGCATGGTAGATTTATGATACGAGTCAACAAATGATTTGGTAAACTTGCCCAATCTAAAGTAGTGGTGAAGCCTTGGTGCTGTGTAGCTAGTTAAGGAATCTAATTATCTGTTTACTTCTCTAAGAAATGTGATTTCTTATTGTGTGCTGTTTGAGTCAATGGCAACGGATGCCTTTGACGTTTGTTTTGTTTGTTTTCATGCAGTGTCATTTGGGCTCTTGTGTGGGAGCAACCGCTTGTCTCAGCACAAGTGTTTTTATTCTGTGTTGGAGTAGAATAGACAGTCTCAGCTCAATCAAGAAAAATTGCCTTTCAGTATCACTTGTTGCAGGGTAGCAATGTCATGCTGTCCTTCCTTTGCATTTCTTCACCGTCTCTCTTGCATTTCATCTTTTCATTGCAGCTTTTTCTGTCCCTATCCCTTTTATTCAATCTCTCTTGCATCGCCTTATTGTGTGGCTTCTTTTATCTGTTTTCTTTTCTCCTGTAATTCTGTTCATTTCTCTAAACTTTATAAACTGTATTTCCCCACGGATTGTTTTTACAATTAATGTGTCCTTTTTGTGAATTTGTTTTCTTCTTTTGGATGGCTACTTTTACATGCTCCTATTTTGGTGGTATTTAGGTAAACATTCTTACTTAGGTTATACTGTGTATGTGCTTTTTTGATAACCAGAATGCTCAAGTAGCTAATGGCCATCAGCACATGCAACATGTCAACAATAAATAATACATTATATTGACAGATGGATTAATTGGCCTGTTTCACACAAGTCATTTTCAGTTGTCAAAATACGTCAGTGTGACTTTCGTATTGTAAGGTCACTGTACTGTAATATTGCGTTAAGTTTATACCATCTCCTAATCAGAATGCTTAAGTTATCTGATTAAGATGAGTATTGATCTGTGCATAAAAGGTAGTCAATGTGTCTCTTTTTTTCTGTGTGTGTGGGTGGAAAGGTTTGTCTCCATCTGTCAAAAAAACACCTGATAAACAAAAAAGCCCACCTGGTCCCAATCAGGGCACAGAAGGAGACGCCTCAGGGACAAAAACAGGTACTGCAGTTAAAGTTGAATGGGCTTTGATGCACTGGATATCAGAGAAGGAGTGAGTCAGCAGTATTTAGTATAATCTCTCTTTGGTTGAAACTGTTGAAATTGATTGCTGTCCTGTCTCTGATAATTGGTGCACCTTAATACTTGAACCCAACATCGATATCCATCCATGGGTAGATCAGCAGGAACAGCAATGCCTCTTTAATGCCAAACAAAAATACAGCATTTACCACTGTAGCCTACTTTTAAGATGGTGATAAAGTAGATCTAATTGGGCATATGGAAACACAACGTGTGTCTCTTAATTAATTCGAAAAATTAATTGAAAAATGCCAATTCCAAATATTTTTTCAACTAAGTTACAGTACAGCAAGCACAGCATGCTTGCAGTAAAAAGTGTTTTGTGCATGAAACCAAAACCACGCCTATCCAGTGATCAATTAATGTAATGAGGAATCGATTAGATCAAATAGAATTGACAGAATCAGCAGCTTCAACTGTTGTTTTTGTGCATTTTTGTACACTCTTAGGGACCCATTAGCTAATGTCTACTGTTGAGAACAGCTTTTGGCATAGGTTGAGATCTTTTTTTTAATTTTTTATTGTCCGGGTTCCGGTTTGTTTGTAGCTGACTCTTCCCTCCGTCTTAAAGAACTTTGGCACAGATTTAAACAATTAGCCTCTGAGAGTTGGGCACTTAATGAACTTATGGCTTGTGAATGTCTGCTAAAGTTAAAAGCTTAATGAGGTCCTGCCTCCAAATGGCTTCTTAAGAGTGAAATTGGGCAGCCCCCTCCTCTATCTCATTCCCTGAAGTTGGGGGAAATTAGAATGTTGGACCTTGGTAATAGGACAAGCTAAGAGAGGGTACTCACTTGCTTGTCGCTGCCTTAGATTGATGTGACACGGCTCCTTGGATAGTGGTCTGAAAAAGTACAGTGGTAAGTATGCAAAAAAGGGTGTTGTAGGTACTTTTACATTCTGAAGAATACAGTAGAAAAAGTACAAGGGACTTAGATTAATAATTTCCAGGCAATAGCATGAGTTCCTGATTTAGGCCTGAATGGAAGGATGGCGGGTTCGGTATTAAGAAGGGAGGCACATAGTTTGTGCAGTGTGATTTTAGGCATTAGAGTGGATAAGTGCACATCAAGGCTCCGAGCAGAGCCTAGTTGCACCTATTTAAGGACCTTTTTATTGATGTCTGACTCTGGTGTATAGCTGGCAGATGTCTTCTCATAACCTGGTTTAATTCATCTAACCCTTCGGCTGTAGGCCCCTTGTTTTCTGTAGTTTTATAGGGACCTTCCATTAAATGTTCTGCTCTCTACCTCTCAGCTCACTCCCTCTTCTCTTTCCTTTTCACCACAGGTGTTCTCTCTCGCTCCCTCTCCTCTTCGTCTTCTTCACTGGACTCTCGGCATGGGCCGGCTGCTCGACCTCGTCCATTGCCAAGGCAACGTCGTCCCTCCCGGCAGCGACGGGAACGTGTTTCCCCAAGTCCCAGGACCACACCCTCACCAGCCCTCCGCTCGTCTCCTGGCACCACCCTGCTTACTAGTGCAGGTCTGTATTTATCTCACCACAGACTGAATGAAGCTCCTCATCATTTCAGCATTCTTTTTTTTTTTTTTCATGATTATACAGATCAAATTTGATCAAATTGAGGTCAGTAATTGTTGCAGTAGAATCAATCTGAAACACCAATTCGTTATCTCTCTCCCAGGTCCCCGAAGCCGAACCCCTTCAGCTGGTAGCTCTGTGTGTGAGGGCCCTGAGGTGCACCTGGGGGAGAGGGTGCTGGTGGTGGGCCAGAGAATTGGTGTGGTCCAATTCTATGGCAAGACCAGCTTCGCTCCAGGTTAGATGTTAACATTGATGTCCTTCCCGTGAAGAGCTGCAGTTACACAAAATATTACTATCATGACACTATGATATCTCAAACATATGAGATGTTGAATCAGTAGGACCAAGATGTTATTCAAGCACATAATATAACCTCATTTCTATAAAAACGTCAGGAACAGATGTCATATGGGTTAAATGAATTATTTCAAATGTGAAACATATGCCCATGCATAATGAAATGCTCTTTAAAGTCTAACTTGCAATGAAATTCCAACAACTACAATAAATAGATTTCAAAATACTGCATATTGTGCTCATTCAGCCTGTCCTTCCAACTGGGTTGTTCAGAAGTATGAGGTTTAGATTAACAAATGTAAAGCCCCTGCAGTTAAGCATATTAAATAATATTTATCTTGTAGGCAGGTAAGGAATAACACTGATAACAATTCACCCACTGAATAGTTCTAAACTTGCCTCTACGAGTAATTGTAGAGGCAAGTGCGCTAAGGTAAAATGCGCTAGTGCGCTAAGGTAAAATATGTTTGATGTTAGGCTGCTAGGATTAAATACACTTTGGGGCTCCAAGAGGATCAAACATGTTCTTGGATAAGGCTCAACCTTATCAAGGTCCAGTATATGGTACCTTGAGTTTAGGATAAAGCCCCAGCTCTCTGGATGGTGTGAGACTCTCACGAGACCGTGGTGAGATATATCATGGCGGCGTCCTGTAGTCGCTAATATACACAGCAACACAACTAGACTCAAACGTAAATAAATAACAATCAGAACTTGGACTACAACTTTTCTTCACCGTATTGGAAATCGGAAACTTAGAGCTACCGGAGGATTACATTGACGAGTGTTTTAATAGACTTTGCACCATGGAAGCACCGAGTGGGAAACGCTACAGGAATTCCTCTACTGATGCTGAGGGATAACCAACGGACTAACATCACAGCCATTCACCTTACACAGGAGTGTAGAATGCAAACATATCTCACTATCTGATCTGCCTTTCCTTAACACAAGTATAAAACATCACAACAGCTTTAGAGACACTCATCTCAACAACTTTGACTGCTTGGTGGAAAATCAACAAAATCATCAAATGCACATTAAAGAGTAACTAAACCCCCAAAACACTTTTTTCAGCTTAAACCCGATGTATTTGGGTATTTAGTATTTCTGTCGCAAATGTATTAGCGCTGCTATTGGACTCGTTGTCGCTCATAGCCGCAGATAGATTAGCTAGCTAGCTAGCTAGCTTGTGTGT
>OMLI01022166.1:0-19157 GCA_900302605.1 Rondeletia loricata
TGCAGACTCTGCTGAGTTTATTAACGCTACTCCAGCAAAGTGTAGATTTGCTGCACTATTACTGTGATCAGCGGAGACGCGGTCCTCCTGCACTGCTGGATCCGTATGAAGTTTTCTCTTCAGCCTGTCCCCTCTGTGGCTGTTGAGCTTTGCCTTGAAAAGAGCAGATGGAAAATATGTTCATTGGAATATTCCTTCTAAAAAAACACATAGGTTCGAACCATTCCAATATCTCTTTTTGGTCATTATGTCTATAAGAGGGCAAACCAATACAACGAGATACATAACTACTTGTATAGGTATATGTATTTCAACATAAACATGTCGGAAAAACGTTCATTTCAAGACTGTAGACCTCTCTCTCTCAGCTAGCTGGCTTAAACAAAGGAAAACAAGAACTCGAGGCAGACAGCCGCGGTAGTGCTGTGCTGACGGAGCCACCCCACCCACTGGCCTGGCATGCATACTACAGTGTTTTCAATCGTTTATGCGGATCCTTGTGCACGCGGATCGTTATCACAACGGTGTCATATGAACGCAGATGTTTTTTTAAATGCAAAGATGAAACCTTCCCGTTTTTGAAAAACTGTTGTTGTGTAAACAGGGCCTAAATCTGTAGCATGGGCTGGGATAAAGAGCCCCTATCTGCTCTCAGTCCCAGCCCACAGAACAGCAAGGGGCCAGATACATTATTTTGACTTGGACGGGAGACTAAAGGCCCAAATATTTATTTAGAAAGTATAAAATTAAAAATATTAACCCGTTTTCAAAACGAAACAAAAGAAAACACTTTCTGACCTACATACTGAATACTATCTGGTTGCAGGGCTAGATGTGTGAAAGCTCTGTGAGCAATTAACTGAAAGGTCTTTGTTAATAGATCCACAGTAGGTCTCACTTGCTCATCAATAAGGGGGGAAGGGATTTATTTTCACTTGATGGCCAAAAGACTGGGATGTTTATCTACCTTCCCATCAATAGGCTTGCTGCTGGGGGAGTAGAAGTCCCTTTATTAGAAAGGCCAAGCTGAAGCCATTAGATGTGACAACAGCTCTAGCACCAGGGTGTTTTGTGTGTAAAACTCCAACATGGATGTGTAGAATTGTATAGCCAGCACAGCTACAAACACAACGTGTGTTTCTGGAGGAAAATCTTTGTTTTTACTGGCAGCCATTCCAATGTTATTGGGAGGGTTACTGTATGTAAGCATTTGCAGTTTGAATGGTGTTTTTAGTGTAAACATGAAGTGAGTTATACTATGGAATGAAAGCCAACTGTTTATTGGTTACATTGTATTTTATAGCTCAAGGACTGAAATTGTATCATTATGAGCCCCAATGGATCAGGTTACCATACCAAGCATTTAGTGGATGGAGTAATGTGTCTAGAGTATAAATATAAATGCAAATATGGAGTAAAATCTTTTTTTAATGCAGGAAGTTATAGTTATAGTAGTTATTTTGTACAACTACAAGCATGATAATTAAGTTCATTTCTGTCAAATACAACAACGCACACCATGTTGATGTCTAAAACACACAATGCATGCTTTGATATGGAACATGGCATGAAAATGGACTGGATTGCATGTGAGCAATGACCTTTTCAATAATGTGAGCATAGCTTTCAGCAAGCAAACTAATAATAAATATGCAAGAGAAAAACAGTGTGCTATTCAACAAACCGTAAAAATATAAAATCCATCATATCAATTGATTTGTAAAGGCAGACCATTCTTAAGATGTGTACTGTTTTCTACCGATCATCTTTGATTTTCATACTTGCATCATGGGGCTCTCAGGATACGTTTTCGTTTTAAAACGGCGTTTTAAAACGAAAACGATCTCCGTCCACACGAGCGTTTTAGCACAGTTTCAGAAATGATCTCCTTCCATACTAACACGCCTGAAAACGCATATCACATGACCATTCACGTACACTGGGCATGCGCGTGCCGGTGTAAACGGCATTATACAATGCAGAATTTAAATGCACAACAGCTGCTAGCATAGACAACAAGGTCAGCAACACCTGTAATTCGTTATCCATGTTGAATTAGCCGCTGGTAGTCAAGACTGATAGTTGTCATTTGTTTTCTTCCGGAAAAGGGTCACGTGATAGGGGCGTGACGAATCAGGGAAGGACACGTCGTGACTGATGAGACCCAATCAGGAAGCGAACGTGGGTGTCTGCGTCATTGTTTTCAAGTCTCCGTTTCCGCCCGTCCACGCTAAAACGCAACCCCGGAGTTTTCAAACTAAAACGGGGTCAGCAGCGTTAGGGGGACAATACCTCTCAGCAGGCCTTTCCACACTGTTGCACACACTAGTCTCCTGCTCTCAACTCACATTCTTTAACTGTCAAGTAGCATGTAAGGGAGGCATAATGTGTCACTTTAAACTACCTAATGAGCACGGTGCCTTTCATTAATCTCCCTTTTACTGTACTGTCCCTGGTTTTAAACGGACACTCCCTTGAAACAGATTATACTACTGTATACACACCAAGGCAATACAAGCAGCCAGATGCTCATATTGCCCAGCTGTTCAACTCTACTGCAGGACGGTCTGATAGTGGTTTCAGTGCTGGGAAGAGAACAGGTTTAGACACAGTAGATGGGAAGCACAAAGTCCATAATGTGAAGCTTTAAATAGGAACGGTATCATATGGAGGACATAATATCCATGTGTTTGCTTCATTTTAATATCCATCCATTGCCTGAGGCTTAACATTGAACTTTTCCCATAGCTGGTAGTCGGTGTAGAAAGCAACATAACATGCCATGTGGTGGATTTATTTTTCATTCAAAGTGCCTTACAGTTCTATAAGTACATACCTTTTTAGTTTGGGTTGATCAGTTGGAGTTAAACCCCGAAACTTGTCAGTGTTAGTGTCACGCTCTCCCTATTGAGCTAAACTGGACCATAGAAAGTAGACCAGGTGGTATGGGTGAATCTGGAGAACTGGCTGCTTACTGAACATTTCTCTCTGCTGGTGTATTTACAGAGGGGAAGTGCCATCTTGGCTGAGGAGAATGATGGAGGGAAAGCAAGAGGAGAACCATCCAGGGACTTTGCCAAGGTCAGTAGATTTGACAGATATACTGTATGTAAACAAGAAAATGCCTGAAATGATTACAGAGTGCAACTTGATTAGCTTGTCGCTGATGATGTTTTCAACTTGCAGCTTTATGAACTGGACAGTGACCCAAACCGGAAGGAGTTCCTCGATGAACTGTTCATCTTTATGCAGAAACGAGGTAAAGACTCATTTTCAGAGTCTTGTTGGTTTTGCACAGCCTTGTTTTGTTTTTGTATGAGTGGCCAAGGGAGCTCTTATCTTATTAATTCATTGTTCCTCTCTTACATTTATAAGCACGTGTATTTCTGTATTCTATTGAGCATCAAATAAAATAACTAGTGTTCCTAAAAAAGGCACAGCTGCCACAACACTTCCTGGACCCCATTCTATGCTTATTTGTTAATGAATGAATACCAATTTTAGCAGCAGGGATTGAATGCTTGCAATTGCAACTGCTATTCAAGTGCAACTGTAAGTAAACGCCCCCAGCGCTATCCCGCTCCCCACTGTGCAGACCCTAATCCATATTGAGTGGTGAGAACAAGAGGTGATGCAGTAGTACCAAACCCTCAATCATTAAAGGTGGGTCAGAGTGGAGGGTTGACTGAGTAGATCTTGAATGAGGTAATAATTGGCTAATGCTTATATTATGTGTCCATTTTGGCGTGCGTTCGTGCGTGCGTGCCATGTGTTCATCTAAAGTAAGAAGTAATCTTATTTCTACAAACTGCTTTTGAGTCCTCTTCATTAATTGGCTTTATTCCAAAGCAGGATTGGAAGGGTTAGCTGTCAATCCTTAGATTGGCAGGCACTGCTGGCCCTAAAATCGCCCCTCCCCCAGTTCTCAAAGCAATGCAATAACAGAGCTGTTGTGTGGATTTATCCCCACCCCCATCCATTTGAAATAAGCTTCATTAGGCTGGTCTATCCACACAGATTACATGCTGTCCCACTTTACCTAATCTTAACCTCTGACCCTGAGGTGGGCAGGTCAGAATCGCATATGTATGCCTACATCTTCCACTTCCTCCTTGTCCAGGTGCCTGTCCAAAGTGTCCATGACAGTATTTTTGCAGAGTACCTTGTTTTTCTCAACTTTTGTGTTGATTCTGGACCTAAGATTATTGAAAATGTGAAAATGCATGCACATTGTTTAATACTCTGTACACTCCAATTTGCCAATACATTTAGTTGCAATTATCAACAAGGAAATGCTACCAATTGCATACAATCCATATCTAATTTTCCTCCTCATGCTGACCATCAGCAGACCAGAGAGTTTGAGTCTAAGGTTTAGCTAAACATGGCTGTACTCCAGTCCTGTTTTCATTCTACTGTCATTTGATTATACAGTTGCAGAAGACTACATTCAGTCTTTAGGTCATGTTATACGAATACACTGTTTGCTTTTACATTTACTAATCAAATCTTTCCTCGTCACCTTGAGTTCATAGATTATTAGGCACAGCCATGTAGGGATATTTTGGTATCCAACTCTTAATCCACAAGATCTCAAGTTCCTTGAACCACAGAAGAAGCCTTCTCACTTGTGGACCAGTGGTGGTTTCTGGGCCATGGATCTTTACTGGCCTCCCTTTTATTTCCTGCAGTCCACTCTGCTTTATTTCTAAATAAGATGAAGGTGGACTTCTAGCTCTAAAACGGCAAAATAAATTAATATATTTCGTTGCATTTATCCACCCATTCATTCAGGAACTCCTGTGAACCGCATCCCCATCATGGCCAAACAGGTGCTGGACCTGTACAGGCTCTACAAGCTTGTGACAGAGAAGGGAGGCCTGGTGGAGGTCATTAACAAGAAGATCTGGAGGGAGATCACCAAGGGTCTCAACCTCCCCACCTCCATCACCAGTGCAGCCTTCACACTCCGCACCCAGTAGGTGTCTCCGATTTGGAACAGAAAAGCTCAAAAGTTAGGGATATATATTTGTAGAAAATGTGTTGACAGACATTCTCTTTATTGCAAAACAGTCGGGACAATCAAAGGAATTAAATGAACTCCAGTGTAAAGGAGTGTAGCAACTGTTGGATAATGCAATAACTTGTCAAAATGTAATAAAAATGTCTCTCTGAATGGGTGAAAATGTAATATATCCTGTTAATGTGATAAATTATATCACATTAACCCATGATTATTACTTCAAAGGGGGTGTAAAATTTTTGCCGGATGTAGTAATAATAATTATTAGTCGATATTATTATTACAACATCGGGTAATTTTTTTTACACCAATTAATAAACGGCGGTTGTTGTAAAATTTTTAGATTATTACATTATCTAGCAATTTATTACATTTTCAACCCATTAAGAGGCATTTTATTAAATGTTGACGTTATTACATTATCCGACAGTTATTGCATTATCAGTTGCTACAAGGAAGCATTTGGGTTTTTTCCACATCTTGAAGGCAGCTATGTTGACAGTAATGTTCTCAGTGATGAAATGTTGACAGCTGTAGCGTTGACATTCTTCTTGATCTCAGTGTGTTTTGAGCCAGAATCAACAAAACGAAAGTTGGTCTTAGAATATCTAAAGAAAGGCTTTAAGAGTTTCTGGCTCAGTGATTATCCAATTCATCCATTCTATTTCACATTAATCTCATTGTTGACTTTGACTTGGAGGGAAAATCCACCTTCAAACAGAATTCACCTTTGGCTATAATCTTGAACAGCTCGGTCAGTATGTTTGAATGTGAACAACTCTCCCACAGCTAGAACAAATACCTTGTACACACTTATAGAAGGTCAGGAGTTTTTTGGTAATGTTATAGTTCATTTGTTTTCTCAACTTTCTGAACGAATGAATGAAACCCACCGGATTTTCTCACTCTCTGAGATTAGTTTGGAATTGTTGTCATGCTGTGTATGCAAGTCTACATGTGATAGAGAGGATAACATTTTGATAACAGTTAGCTAAAACCCCTCAGTAGTATTCAAGTTTCCGAAGCATCATCTTTTAAATCTCTTCTTAAAACTAATTTTGAATAAACTTGCTATTATGTAATGACCTTATTATTAAGAATGTTATGAAACTGTTCCATGTAGGTATATGAAGTACCTGTACCCCTTTGAGTGTGAGAAGAAAGGGCTGAGTTCTCCAGGTGAGCTACAGGCTGCCATTGATGGTAACCGCAGAGAAGGCCGACGTCCCATCTACGGCAGCAGCCTGTACCGCTACTCTCCCTCCCCCAGCTCTGCTCCCCACTCCCTCCTCTCTTCCCCCAAGATACAAACCACCCCCACCAGACACAACGGCCTGAATTCATCCCTCAGCCCATCTTTCAAGAGAAACGCAGGTATGTGTAAGTGTGCGCATGCATGTTGAGATTTGCATTGAAACAAGTTTCCCTGGCTTTTTTGGGGGATCTAATCAGATCTCAAATCGGTTCCAAAACGTAATGGAACAGATCTGAAATCTGTCGTATCCCCATTCCTTGGGGATATTCTGGTCTCAAAGAAAACTTGGTGGTACTCTGATCACGACGTTAAACATCCTTTTGCTTCATAGGAACCTATGAGTTTCAAAATATGTTTGATCCGGGGCATCCTGATTGCTCAGTTGGCTAGTTGCCGTGTGGTCATGACGTCCTGGGTTCGGTTCCAGCTAGGGACCTTTGTCAAATGTCATCCCCCTGTCTCTCACCCAATCTCTCCTGCCGATCTCTTCTGTCAACTTTCAAATAAAGACAAAAAATAGAATCTTTAAAAAATAAATAAAACGTTTGATCCAGCAGGGTTCTATTGCTTCAGACCAGTCCAGTAGAGCGCTCTTATCTGATTCTTAAAGCACTTTTCAACTTTTGCTCATATTGAGCCATGAATCAGCTGCTGCCATGCCTCTGTTCAGTGTGACGACCTTGTGATGAACCAAGTGGAAGTGGGACACTTGTGCCCTCTGGTGCTATAAATGTCCCCAGTCCTCACACATTTAGCAGATTGATAATGAAATGATAAAAAGCTCTGTCATAAGGTACAATGTAAATTATTGAGACAGATTTTTTTTCTGGATTTTTGGAAACTACTACCATTTATTTCTAAAAGGACATTGCTGTTTTTCTCTACACTTTTTTCCTGCTGCTTTCCTGATCTCAACCCTGTTTTTTAAAAATGTTTGTAAAAATTCGTGTCTCTTTGATTTGCTCCATCAGATGAGACTTCCACACCCATACTACCCAGCAGGCTGCCCATGGTGCTGGCACTGGGGCAGCAGCAGCAGTTGGCACAAGCTGCCACCCTGGAGCATCTCCGAGAGAAGCTGGAGAGGAGCGCTGGGGGGGTTTCAGCCGACGGTCCAGAGAGGAAGATGGTGAGGCTGGCAGAGGAGCAGCAGCGTCTTATGCAGCAGGCCTTCCAACAGAACCTCCTGGCCATGGCCTCTCACTTCAACCCTATGAACCTCAAACTTAACAACGGCCATGGTGAGTTGCATTCGCTGTGACTATATAGACATACCATACAGTATGCTGTGCTTTATCATTACTGACCATGATGTTAGGAAAGTCCATGAGATTGAGTGTTTTCTTGTTCTGCCACAGAAAGCAAACAGGACTTGTCTCTGAGTATCTCCACTAACGGAGCTGCCAGTATCAGTGTATCTGTGGAAGTCAACGGCACCCTTTACTCAGGTGGGTCATTACATTTTCAAAGCAAACATGGTTTTGGCCTGTCAGTGTTTGGTTTGGCAGGTGATACTAAGCAAGGGGGTGAGGTGCCTTTCTTTGGGCCTGTTGGTAGAAACTAGTGCATAACTAGTAACTCTCACATCTATGACAGTAGGCAGGACAGAAATGGACGATATAATTTCTTCAAAATTCCAAAGGAAGAAATGAAACGGTTAAGAGATCAAGAAATTGGGAATTTCTGCATAAGTGACAAGCTAGTCATATAGTGCATGCATAGCAGTGGCCAGTTTTCCACTGCTTTTCATTATAATCTTATCCCCAAACTCTCCAATGTAGGAACGCTGTTTGCCCAGAAGTCACCTGCAGCTCCTGTGGCGTCACAGACCATAACTCCTGCGGGAACAAGTGGTTTCAGTGCCCTCTCCTCACACAGTCCCTCCTCTTCATCGTCATCTTCCTCAAAGGGACCAAATTAAGGCTTACTCCTGGTGTTTAAATCTGTCCTTAGTGAAATTATTGAGTGATATACATACCTCTTGTCAGACAAGAACTATATGGACTGTAACTGTATTGCTATCTAGTTGTACACAATTGGCTTCCCATTTGTACACTTAAGCAAAGCAGTCATTTAGAGAAATCAACTAACACACGAAGCAATTAGAACTTAGTGTTGTTTTTCCGTTATTTTGACAACATAATATGCTTTAAATGAGAGTCTTATCAGGAGAACGTTGATATATTTGACCATAAAGGCTTCCAAAATAATTAAATGTAGATTCAGGTAACAGTTTTCCTTAGTGCCTGTTAGAAGCTATTTTGAAATGTAGCGACATATTCATGTCTAAAGGGCTTGGCTTCGAAAGGTTTGTTCAAAAGTATCTTTAGAGCAGAAAAGTGCATGGTGAGTGCCAATGCTCAGCCTCTCTAGCTATCTATTATATGTATAGCAAGTTATCTGAACCATTCTGCAGCCATCTCCATCCATAGCCATCAATAAGTGCAGCTAATGAAGACCAGTAAACAAAGAAAAGAAAGCCTTAGTACTTTTGGTAGCTGCTATGAGGGATGAATAATATTTTCTGTGTTCCACAGAGAGCTTGTATCTCAGAAATATCAAACAGAATTTGAGAGACACGGGTTGGATGCTTTTCATTGATGCCCACGTGTTCTTGACATTTTCAATTGCACTATTAATGATTTGGCTTGATCTCAAAATCATGAAACATTCATTACATGTCAGCTGTCAATTAAAGGCAAAATTTGAAGTACAAGGTTTCTGCTGGAAACTATATTTGGAATGGAAGTGATAGAACAGTTACCTCATTTGACTTTCCATGTTGGGAAGTAATTGTCTCAGGAATTTCTTCTGGACCAGGGTGGACTCATCACTGTTGTACTGTATTTCATACTGTATTGCTGTGTTGTATTTTATACTGTACCCAAACACAGAGAATGTATCTTTAATGACCTCAAGCTTTGATCTGAAGAGCATTTTGACATTTGAACACTGAAACTGCGCTACCTCACTCTTTCAGAGAGATATGCAATACTTAATGCAGCATATGTTGATTTGGTAATCTGCATAATTTGTGCTGACATATATTTGGACAATCAAGTACAGTAGACATTATCATATCTCTCACTGCAAACAAATGTCTCTGTGAACTCGACAATTCTAAACACCAAGCTTGATGTTAAAGCCTGTTTTGGTCTTTGCTTAATGTATTTCTTATATGGACATGGCCATGAGGAATAAAAAAAAAAAAGTCTTATGTGTAATGCAAGACTGCATTCTTTTCCACAAAGTCTGTGTTGTGTTTGCAAAATCCTCCTGCTTTTGCATTTATGGAAATTGGCGATTTTCTTAGAAATCTTGATATTTATGCTGTTGGAATATTTCAAGGAAGATCAGGATTTCATGTGGCATGCTTATGACCCCTTCATTTTGGAATGTCTTGTCATCATTTTCATAGGGGTGTTTAGGCTTGAACAAACTCTTACATGTGTGGCATGAAATTTGATAGAAAAATACTAAATTATATGCCCAATATGTGCATGGCCAGATGGGGGTAGCATTGCCTCCTGTGCAGAGGCCGTTTGTAGTTCAGGTGTATTTTACATTCATAAACCTGCACAATTTTGTCATTATTTCCAATTGACCATCACCTTGACGTCAAACCAATTGAGCTTCTATGTTCTACTCATCTTAAACCAGGAACCTGAACTGGTGAACAATTAATGACAGTTATTTGTTTAATTAAGCAGTTCCTATGGCTTTTATTGCTAAGTGACGGTATAAATGTTGTTTCTGAGTGTTCGATGGATAACGATCCTGATGTATTACTTTTCACATTCTGCATATTTCACACCAAGTGAAATCAAGTTGATCAAGTCAAAAGCTATATAGTGTATGTAATACACACACACTCACTCTCACACATACACACTGTGTATGTGTGAGAGTGAGTGGGTGGGAGTGGAAGTGAGAGTCTGTATTGAGAGTTAATTCCTGAACTCTGGTGTGCAGCAGACCTATGACAGTGGCTATACTAATGGAAGTAACAGCTTGTGGGGCGGGGGATGGGTCGCAGGATTTACTGTCGGGATAGTCATTCTATAGTGACTGTGCTGGATTGGCATCTGGAACACTGTAGAAGAAAGATGTTACAGGCACAATGAGAAGTATTATGAGATGGGTGTCTCCGCCCACAGCCCCCGCCCTCCCAGGGACAAATATTACCGGTCAAGTCTCTCTGTAGATGAGGGCATCACTGTCTTGGTACAAGACCGAAAGGAGCCACAATGGAGAGTTGGGACTACAAGAAGATCTTCCAGCCTTGAATAGGGAAGAAGCTTTTCAGCTGCTACTGGGTGCTTGACTCTAACCTGTGGGAGGTGGTCCATCCTATATGAGAGAGAAATCTTTCAATGAACTCTGCTGAAGTTGTCATGTAATGTGCAGGTTCCATGTTGCTCATCATTTTGCCTTGTTGCTAAGACAAAGTGGAACCTTGTGATGCTAAATATCCAAGATGTTTTGATGCAAGTACATACAGATGTTTGGTTTGTGTGCCTGTGTGACTTACGAACAATGGCTTAGACTGATCCTCTGAAGCAGAAATATATGCGGAAACGTCTCCAGGATTGAAACTTGGGGTCTTTTCAGCTTCTTTCAGCCAGAATGCATTTTCATCAACCGAGCAAATGATCCTCTGTAAGGGGATTTGGAGATAGAGTGAACTGCTGTACTTGGTCCTCTGTATTTCTGTGGATATTTTCTCAGGATAGGCTCAGACAGACCATTGGCACCATGCCTTACCATGATGAGGAGTACCCAGGTCAGCCGCTCTGGCAGTCTGTGCTGCTGTTCTGCTGTAAGGGTATGATCGAGGGCATCATGGTCATACTCTTCTTCTGGCTTCTGGTGCAGGTTCTTTTCACCAAACAATTAGAAGGTATGGTTTTACAGTACTGAAATATGGAGCACATTGTTTATTCTTTAAGTAATTGAATTAAAACAGCAATATTTTGTGTTATGATATTCTGTGTTATCCTCATGTAATCCAGGGGTTGCATGAGGATACATTATATCAGTGTTTTTAAATTGTTGGCATCTAATTGGTGTAAATTCTATTTCTTATGTTTACAGTTCACCTCCAGATTCTGCTTTTGGTTGGCCTGATAGTTTTTTGTCTGTGTTTGATCCTGGGATGTGTTCTGTGCTGGAGAACGAGTAATATTTGTCCATTGAATGACAAAGAGCCTGTGACGTCAACACCAGCTCCTGCTGAACCCGTGACCCTTGCCCAGAGCCCGCCCCTCTCAGCAGCCACAACAGCGGCCAGGCAGCAGTGCGAGGAGCTGGATGGAGATATTCTGGAGTACCCCTCCACGTTCAGCAGTCCTGCCCCTTCTGAGGGTGAATTTGCCTCTCTGTCATTCTCTTCTCGTCCCTGTGCTTCCTCTGAATGGAAGGAGCACCCAAAGTCCTACTTTTCCCTGCGCCGCCTCAGCACCCCACCAATAACGTCCCCCCTCTATAAACCCATAGATCACAGCCATGCTTCCTTGCCTATACTTCCCAAACTGGGACTGTTGTCCAAAACACGCAAGGTACTAGAGAGACGCTGCACCGTGACTGGTGATAGTATTTCTTATAGTGAGCGCAGCAGGCTCACCAACCGCAGTGCTGGTTCTCCCTCTATGGCTGAGGAACCAATCCCACTGGCTCCACTGTGCTATGGCTCCAGTGCCAGCTGCAGACAGCCAACCTCACCAAACCCCTGCCTCCACTTCACTGTGGCCTTCTCTCCAGAGCAGCAAACCCTGACTGTGACTATTCTCAGCCTCACTGGGACGCCCCACAGACTGGAGGATGTGTCTGTGCTGGGCAGCCTGCCTCCTCTGTACCCCTGTCCCATGCAGGCCTCCGTCCAAAGCAGCCTCAGTCCTGAGCCCCACCGCCTGATGCTGGTTTTGAAGGTGAGCTCTGTTAAGGAGCTCCAAAGGTGCGTTCTCAGAATAGCCCTATACACACGGGAACTCCTGAGCCTGAGAGGCTCCACATTGGGTGAACTGGAGGCCCAATGTGGAGGAAAAGACTGGAAAGCAGATCATCCATTTCACTTCACGAAAGAGCTTAGCCCAAACAAGTGGATGCTAAAAAAGGTAGTGGTCTATTGAATTCACATCTGTGAGGGGGAGATGATTTTATGATCAAGATACATGGAGATTACCAGTTGAAATTAGGGTAATGTGTTGAAAAGATCATTACCATGGAAACAGTTTAGCAAACAGAAGATAAGAGGAAATAAATTGAGTCTAATGATTTTTTTGTTTCGCTGTGTTGCACATAGACATGTGGGCATGATCTCTGTGGTAAAATATCCTAGTAGTGAAGAAGGTTTTTTCTTAGGTCTTTCACATGTACATTACCCGTTAGTATACTTGACACATTTCAAAGCGCCAGCCTCATGATACTTTGTCTCCTGATTGAACTTTTTCTCTCTGCTCTTTGAACTTATGCCCTTTGACTCCAGAGTTCGAACTCCCAGGATGCACTGACGAGCAAGGGGCTTAGCTGCCCGCCACAGACCTTAGGTCAGCTCTTCATTTTGCTTCAGTATCAGACTCTGGCCCACCGCATCAAAGCCATGGTCCTCAGAGCAGATAACTCAGCCACCCTCACTCATATGCCAGCAGCACCAGGTAAAGCCAACTTTTGATGTCATCAGTATGTATGGCAACCCAGAGTTGACTAAATGTATGTTTACCAAAGGGATCCCTTAAGGACATGCATAGAGACATTATATAAGCTGTGTGGGCAGAACTGACTTTTACTTTTCAGGGTCGGAGGTAAAGTAAGTCCCTATGTTTGCTTTTAATGTTTGAGGATTAAATGATGTCTTACACGATCCGAGTGCAGCAGGAGATCATCCCCTTTTTTTTAATGACATTGTGGTTTAATCCCTCACTATTCACAATCCTCCAGAAAATGTTCCAATCCCCTCCAACCTCTAGATCTCTGACTTAACAGATCTGGTCTTGGTCTGCATGTCTATGCAGATTTTTACTGCAGACAAGCAGATCCTACATAATGCATGGCCATTACATTTATATCTATTTCATTTTCAGTATGTCACACTGACATGACTTGGGCACATATTAAATGCATTTATGACATCAGATTCTTAATATTTTTGGTCTTAAATGTTTAGTTTACGTGGAGCAGTCAGTATTATTTGAATAGAAATGAAGAGTAAGTTGAAAGTTCTATTCTTCCTTCTTCTATGTTTGGAGATAAATGGCAGTGGGACTGGCAGCACTCCAACATTAAAAAAAGAAGACTTGACCTCAGTTAAAAGCTTATATTTGACCTCATGGTATGTTGAGGTCAAGTCTTGGTTTTTGGCTGTCATATGAAGAGTTTGTTATTTTGCCAGTCAACCAAACAGCAAACAGTATGAGAAGGCCGTTCCATTTCAATATCCATTCCACTCTCAATTTTCACATTTGAATGTTCATCAATCAGTAGAGTTCTCCAGACTGTAGGGTGTTTGTGTACCTGTCTATAGATTACCAGCTGGTGATCACTCTACGCCATGAGGGAGTGGTGATTGGCAGCAGAGAAACTAAGGGAGGGTCCAGCACTGTGTGGAATACCCCTTTCTTGTTTGACCTTCCCCCAGGAGACATCAGTCAGCTGCCCCTCATGCTGGAGTTCATAATCATGCAGGTAATAATTGCTTTGCTTAGAATAAGATTTTATTGCAGAATTATTTATTCAGTAAACAGAGATGAATATATGCATTTATCTGCATTTCAACTGTCCTACCAAGTAAATGAAAATAGCATAACTCAACATTCCCGCTTCTCTCATATGTGACAGAATCAAGTCCATTCAAACAGCAAAGTGCTTGGTCGAGTCCTAATTGGTTCAGAGGCTCCAGAGGCGGGACGTGCACACTGGAGGGACGTGTGCAGCCAGGGCCAGGTGGAGAGGGCACGCTGGCACACTGTACAACCAGAACCTCTGTAGAGCTCTGCCAGAGAAGTCTGTGCTGTCAAACCTATTTTGTGCCCAGTGGGTCAGAGATATGAACCCGGTCAAACTCTGTGGGCATCGGAATATCCAAAATGGGTCACCTTTGTCATAAAGTGCACACAGCTGTGCTCAGCTATATCAAATGACAGATTTTACTGACGCTGCCCATCTGATGGGTGGATATCTGAGCAATTAGAGGGGAACACAGAATTGGGTAATACTTTACTTTACAATGGCCTTACTTCAGCGTATTAACCTGTGTATTAACCTATGGGAAATTACTGTAAATGCACAATATTACTGTGTAAATATTAATGAGAATCTCTCTCATACATAAAGTGCTTACAAATGTGGAACAACAGAATGTAAGTATGATTTTCATTAAGTACTTGCACGTGTACTTGCAGTACTTTTCATATGTTATAACACAGGTAAGTAGGCCTACACTGGAACAAGGTTGTTGTAAAGTGTTACCTAGGATTGGCATTGCAAGACCTACTGGACTGTGCACAATTCTGGATATCAATTATCAAGCAAAAATGGATAATTATTAATGACAGTGACAACATGGATGGAGCACTTTGAAAACCATTCAGTCTCTCTCCCAGGATATATTTACAGAAGAAAAGCATGAAGGTTAGTGAACTGAATAATATGGTCTGCATCCAGAAATATCCTATTAAACAAATACTATAAGGTTCAATCCCTGTGACTAAAGGACACATTTCATCATTCACTTGATGTGCAACATGAAGTACACACAAATGTACTTAATATTCTCTCATGTATATTGTAAATGCACAATTCCTGTAAATTTCAATGATCTTGTTGGCTGTAGGATTTTATGAATGTAAAAATGATGTGCATAACTATATCATGTTATATAAATAAAACACACTTCTGCCTAAAGTAGTCTTAGTGTGGTGATTGGTAATAGCACTACTGTCTGAAATAAAACTGTTCAAATTGTTGCCATTGTATTTTATTTTTCATCACTCAATGTGATTTTCCCTGAAGGATGTTAGATTGACCAAATGTCATATGTTATCAGAATATTAATGTGAATTTGGTTAGTCCTCAATGCACCTTTGATTTTCAAAAATCACTGCATGATCCATAAATGCTGAAAGCCACAAAGCTGTCTGCTGCAGCGCCCCCTAATGGACTGCATGTGTCCATAGATGTATAGCAGAGGCCTCCACACTGTGGCCCAATGCTGGAGTCTTCAGGAAGTGCCTCGCTTATCCTCTTCCTCCTCCTCATCTTCATCGGGGCTACAGGTATCTACAAGCCTAGCCAGGAATATTCCATCTGGATAGAGGGAGGGCAGCCTCCCCTGCAGGCCAGCCTCACCTGGAGAGTGTGATAGGCTTGGCACCCCAGCATCTGAATACTTCTCTGATACTCTTTCTGCAGGTAGCTGTGGTGCAGCAGCATGAAAGCCCTGGATCGACTGCAGGAACCTTAGCTTGGCTAAATCGAGAGAGAAAACATGTGGAACATTATCACAACATACCTAGATGAAGCGGTGTTAAATGGACAAATCCATTTTGTATCCAAATGGATTCAAGGTATTCCTACACATGCGAGAGATGGAAGGCACTGGTAGATAAAGAAGGCAAATGAATTCAGACCAGGGACTTATCCACTCAATGGATTCTCTGTCATGAGAAAGTAGTTTCTTATTTTATTCAATCATGTTCTCCACATCAGTTTGTGGATATGTCCCTGTTTGAGATGAAGTTATGAATCATGTAGTCTTCACACAGATTACTCCTAAAGGGTCAAACTATGAACTCCCTCACACGGCACAGATCACAGCACACATCTCTATGCTATTGATTACACTGATTCATACATAACTTCACCTTGCAGGAGAGTCTCATTTTCCTTCAGATTGCTGATTTCCACACTTATTGCTGACATCTGGCAGAGGAGACAATGGTGGTTTTAGCTCTCTTCATCTGTTATCACAGGATGTCTGCAGTTTTTAGCAGGTTACATTTGTAGCTCCTTAAGACCATTTTAATGCCAGGTTGAATTTCAGACTTAAAGGCTATATTTATCAGTATTTAATACCTTTTAAGGCCTTGAATGTAATGAATTAAGACATTTAAGACTTTTCAAGGACTTTGAGACAACCTGTATCATGTTTTGATCGGATGTTACTGACATGTCTATTTGAAACTTGTTTTGTATTGTCATACTATGGTAATGACAGGTCTTTAGTACAAGGCATACTGTAACTCTTGCCTATCCTCTTGTGGTTGAGTCAGATGTGTTCCAGCCATGCTTTCGAGCGGGTCACTCCTCAGCTTCAAATCCGATTATTTACAGAGTAGAAAGAGTCATATGTGAGATTATAGTCACGCTGCGTTTGACGTAGAATTGAAGTGGTTATGCAGCCACTGTGACACCCCTCCCCATGTATGCTCTTTGATTAAGGCAGAAGCTGGGATTAGTGCTGTCTGCACATATGTGTGTGTATGTGCGTGAAATACAATCTTCATGAATGCCAGGGGGGCCTCTGTTAATTTCTGAGTGTGCCACGATCATGCCATTAATGATTTTAATTTCTAGAGGTGCAGATGATAATTTATCATTTAGTAGACATCCTAGCATGCAGTCGGACAGAGAGTCTGTCATATGGCGTGGGGGCTGGGGGCTTTATATTTACACTCTAGTCATTTAGCTGCTGTTTTTGGGGAGATTGAATCTGTGGCCTTTCTACTGGGCCACCCTGCCACCTAATTTAATGGAAGTATTTCCAACCCGGTGGCTCTGGTTGTGGAAGTCTTCCTTGGGGTGTGCCACTTCCTGTGGCTCTCCCTCCTCCCCTTCTGGCTGGTCTGTGTCGTCGTCGTCGTCCTCCTCCTCCTCCTCCTCCTCCTGCTCCTCAGACACTGGCATCAAACCTGCCCCCTGCTGCCGGTTCCTCCCTCCTGTTCCCAGCAGCTCCTGCTGTCGACGCCTCTGGCTGTGCAGCGTGTCCAGTGCATTCTGAATGAGAATAAAGATGTGCACTTACTGTACATGGCTATGTAGTATATTCTATTGCATAGCTATCAATGTTTGTTGGCCATGACCCTCATATTTTCCTGAATAAAACAAGAGGCTTCTTACCTTGATAACTTTAGGGGCCCAGTCTTGCAGTGAGCAGGCTCCAGTCTGAGCCGCTGCTGATCCGTCATCGAGCTTTCCCAGCTCCTTTCCTCCTCCTTCTCGCTCCTTAAACAGGCTCTTTAACTACAAATGTGGTAAGATATATCCCCCGTATAAGGGCTGTATCTTGCCATTTATAACAGATAAAAACAATTCAACTTATTTTGGCATGCACTGTATATACACGTACCTGCTCAGTGACCATCCTCCTCTGTTTGTCCTGCTGTAGATTAACTGGACAGACAGTTTGATCTTTCTTGCCTTCAAGAGATGGTTTCTCATCTTTACCCTATGGACAAGGAAAACTACCATTTATTATATTCACCACCATAGGAGGCCATCTTTAGTAGTCCCATTTTTGTGAAGTTTATTGTGTTTACCGGGTAAAGCTGCCTTAGTGTTTGTAGCCTCTGGACTGCCAGGGTTTTCTCCTGCTGCAGCTGGTTGGCCCTCCTTCTGCTCTCTGAGACCACATAGAAGAAGTCGTTTCAGAGCTCAGCCGGTGAATACAATCAATACATCATCCTGAGTAGCTTTTTCCAAAGCAGGCTCCTACCTTCTAGCTGGTCCCTCAGTGAGTCAGTGGTCAGCACATCTGCTTGGCCCCCATCATCCTGACCGTCTCCAGAGGCCTTTCCCTTTAACTTCACAAGCTGCACCGTGAGAGACAGAGAGAATAAAGAGAGAGGAGATATGCTGTACTGGCTCATTCTCTTCTCAACAGACATGGCATGGTTAAAAAAAATAGATTCATCTATTTGATTCATAGCTAAATGAGACTGTAGGTTCAGGTTGTAGCTACTGTACCTTGAGCTCCAGTGCAGACATCTTGACTTTTTCTGCCTCTCTCAGCCTTTCTAGACTCTTCAAAGCATGTTCCCTATCACAGTAAGGATGAAAACCTATTACATACTGCTTTGATAGCCTGGTCAGATTACATACGGATTTATCATGCTATAGATCAAGGAAGCATACTTTCCCCTCAGTTCCTTCTCTCTCTCTGCCAGTTGCTGCTCCAGCCTTTGAACCTCACTGCTTTGCAAACACACCTATTAAGCATGAATACGTCACTCTATGACATGCATGATCACATCAAAAATACATCAATGTATGACATACATCATTTCTTCTTCACCACCCTATTTCTTTTACTTAAGTTGTTTGGAAAAATAAGGATAAACATGTAGATACTATTGGAGCTCAGCTGGTGTAAAGTCTAACCTGTCCCCAAGGGAGACCTTGAACATTATGCACAACATTCAGTGGCTGACAAATCAAATGCACCAATCAGCTACTCAGGGAAAGAGGAGCTTGGATCCTCTCATTGTTACCTGGGAGGGATTGTTTTGGCTGCTACTGTAACTGGAGTCTGAAGGTGTCTGCCATAATGCAGAGGATCCTGTAGATGTCTGCGATGGTATGCTGAGTCTGAACAGACAGAGAGGAGGAAGAAGAAACAGGCAGACAGAAGATAAGAGTTTCATTTTCAACGTTTGCTGACAATGCATTTAAATATCTCATCAAGTGCCACTCACTCTGTCACTGTCTCTGTGTCTTGAGTCTGCACAGCTTCACCACCTGCAAATACATACAAGTTTAACGCCCCCCTGTGTTTAGTGATGACAATAACAGTTATACTCCTGAGGCGGATGCCTTCTTCAACAGTTTTCTTGTAAAGAATATTCCACAGTTGCCACAGACTGCTGAGACTGAAAAGAAGAGGAAGAG
>OMLI01022168.1:7890-22263 GCA_900302605.1 Rondeletia loricata
CCGATATGACATGAACGCAGCGTCAGAGTACTTAATAAAATATCTAATACCGCAATACATGCAAGTTTCAGCCAATGGATAATTGGAACATTGGATGTAGACATGTCCCATTGCAGTGTTAGTGTTATTGTGTTGAAAAGGCATGTTTAAATCACTTTTTGGAGCTTGTTGGAGCTTGTTGGAGCATGTTGGAGCTTGTTGGAGCTTGCTTTGGCCCTTTGGCCTTCTTGGCCAGGTCACCCTTGCAAAAGAGACATGTCTCAATGGGTTTTTTCCCTGGTTAAATAAAGGATAAATAAATAAATTTGGAGAGCAGCGGTGAACTGAAACTACATAAAGCTCTACAGTGAGGTAAGAGATGACATTTTCAACACAATCAATCATAATGATGGCAAAAACTAAGAAAATAAGGCCCAGGTTGAAAATAACCAGAATTGTGCAAACTTCATTACAGATTTGCTTGTGTCATTGGAGAAGGGAGGACAATTGCATTTCCTACTTTGATATAATCCTCAAGGATAAATTGTAGGATGTAACTGAAGGCCAAGTCATGTCCACAACTTCTGTTGTTCTTGATGAGGGGAAATATGGGCAGAGCGGCCACAGACAGGATAAGATAGCAGCACAGAGCACATTGGAATCATCAGGGTGATCTGATTCAGATTAGCCAAGCTCTAGTGTGTTGCTGTAGAATATCCTCAGGCAAGTATATCTGCCAGCTCGTTTGGGTCAGTGGATGAATTATATTTCATGGTGCTAATGTCCAAAACCATAATTCATTTCCCCAGTGCAATCATGCATTGGAGTACAGGCTACGCAGTGAGAATCCTTAATTTCTGATTTACCGGTCTGGGAACGTTTCTCCATTCCATACGCAGTATTACAGAGAGAATAAAGAATAATGAAAGGATTGGATGCTGGCTACAAAACATGCTCACTGTAGCTTACAGTCACTCAATTTGTAAAGCACTTTGTACATTTTGTACTACATTAAAGTTACTATTATAATAATAATAATAATAATTAATAAAAAATAAAGGTTAAATTCAGTCTAGTTGGATGATGATGGTGCCAAGCTCTGGCAGAAGCAACATGGCACAGTTTGCTGTCTTAACCAATGGTTGATATAGGAATAAAGTTTTAGAAATGTAAATCTTGAATCGTAGCTATATTAATTTATATAAAGGGCTTTCAGGTGGTGACATAATCACCCTCTGGCGGCCATATTGGAGGTCCTCAGCTCTTGGAAACAATGGCTGAGAACAACTGATGGCATTTCTTAACTTGTCAGTATGGAATAGACATAGTTAAATTCTGTGCAGTTTTTGGCTGAGGACTGATCATGTCATCATTGCACATCTGACTGATTTGTGTTTAGATAATGTAAGCTTGTTAGCTCGCCAGCTAACCATAGTATCTGGTCAGCTAACTGTCACTATCCATCTTTCACTATGGTTTCCATCCTCCTCTCTGGACTTGTGGTCCCATTTACAGTATGAATGGATACTGTCCAAATGTAATCAATTAGCTTTGCCAGCTGCTACCTCATTAGCGACTGATTGGTTGGCTATAGCTACCTTTGGCTAAACAGCTACATAACTTACTAGCTACAGTCCCTTAAAATATGTTTTACCAACACTAGCTTGCTAACCCATCTAAAAGCATTAATGTTTACTAACTTAGCTAAACTGCGAATGCACAAGGAATTCAAAAGAGCCGGAATTGGTGAGCTTGCTTGATTCAAGCTAACATTAAAGCTATAATTATTTAGTACTGACATATGTATGGTTCTCACCACACAGTATGTTCCCCCTTCTGTAATTCTCTGTCTTTCTCTGTAGGACTAACTGTCCTCCTTGTGCTGTGTCTTTGCAGTTCTGTTGCCAGCTGACCAACAGAAAACTGCACGCTCATGGCGGGCTGACATGGTTCTGACCTCATGGTGGGAAAAGACATAGATGAGCAAAGGAGGAAAAGGAAACAGAGCCACCGCCCACTCCCAGGCTTCCACAGACCTCCAAGGGCTAGTGAGTGATGTCATTATATTGTCAAATGTCCAGCTCTTTCATTCACTCACTTTCATTTTGTCTAGTAGTTCTGTTTTTGGGGTTAAAGGTCAAGCCAAGTTCCTTTTCTGTTGTTAAAACCTTATTTCTTATGTTGCTGCGATGTTCTGAGATCCTGGTTTTGAGGGCCCTGCATGTGTTCCCTACATACGCCAGTCCACAAGTAGACCACATGTGTGATGGAGCAAGAAATTATTCCTTTAATTTTGACAGGTTTGCCTGTGGTGGGGTGACTGATAGGGGAGCATTTGGTGGTAAAGCTGCACTGTGCGCACCGTCCACATTTGTAGTTCCCGTCTGGAATGTTGTCCAAGAAGGTTTGAGGTTGGATGGGGGTCAGATCTGACTGGGGGGACGTTTAAATACAATGCGGGTGGAACGTTTCGGGTCTGTATCTAAAATGTCCCAATGTTTTTTGACAATGGAATCAAACTGTTTGCCACAGGGGGAGTATTGAAGAGTGGATGGGCTGATCTGTTAGCTTCTTGGTTTTGGGGAGTAGACTTTCTTCCTGAGTGACATTTCTGAATCTGACTGAAGCTGGATTGATCCATTCCTCTGGGTATCCCCGTTCTTTAAATCTCTGGTTGAGAAGTGTGGTTTGTTTTTCAAAGTCCTCCTGTTTGCCGCACAGTCTCCGAACACGGCTGTATTGGCTAATGGGGAGACTCTTTTTGAGCGGGATGGGATGAAAGCTGTCACCCCTCAGTAGTGAGTCCCTGTCTGTAGATTTTCGGAATAAATCTGTGCTGAAACCACTTGGTTCTTTCGTTATGAGTATGTCCAGAAAGTGTATTTTGTGGCGGTCATGACTGATTGTGAAATTCAAATGTGTATTGGCAGTATTTAAATATTGATACAATTTGTAGTTCCTTTCCAGATGAGGAACACTTCATCAATGCAGCGTCGCCAGAGGACTATTTTGTTTAAAAAGGGGTTGCTTTGGTGAAAGACAAAATGTAGAGATTTGCATAAGAGGGCGCCATGGCACTGCCCATCGCTGTTCCATTGATTTGAAGAAAAAAATAGGGTGTGCTGGGTGAGGTTTCTATGGGACGTTGGCTCAGGAAAAAGTGAATTGCCTCTAAACCCCCTTGGTGGGGTATATCTGTATAGAGGCTTTCAACAACCAAAGTAGCCAGAATAATATCACCCTCAATAGTATCCACTGTTTTGAGGGTGTTGCTCATGTCCATGGAGTCTCTCACGTAGGCAGGGAGAGAAGTGACGAATTATTTAAAAAAGAAATCCACATATGGCGAGATTTTTTCCCAATAGGTACACCAGGAGGGGTTTGTAGAATATGATAGGAGTAACAGGATGTTCGACTGTCATGAAATCATGTTCCTTTTTGGTGATTTCGCCGCTATCGAGGAAAGAACGCAGTGTTGCCTGTATTTCTCGTTTCTTTTGTAAATCAATGATGGTATCAAAGTCATTACAGTGTGTAGTGGGCACAAATAATAACCCTTACTAAGAGCTATTTCACAAGAGGCGCTGATGGACTTACTTGACAGATTGATGATGTTTAGACTTGCTGGCTGCGTGTCCTGTAAGGCCTGAGTGAGCCGTCTCTTCCGGCCTCTCCTGCATTTAATCCACGGCCTCGTCTTTGGCCTCTGCCTCTGCCCCGTGGTCGGCCAGGCGGCCGATTCTCGTACTGGGGTGAATCTCCGTCCCTTCGACCATATCCCCAAAAAAAGAGTCTTTCTCCGGGGAAGTTCGTTTTCCTTGGTCGGTCAATTCAGTGTTGATGGTTGACTTGGTTTCAGAGATTTTCTCCCGTGTTTGAGTGAGTTGCTCCGACACTTCCTGAATGATTAATATCATTAGGTCGGAGCACTTATTCATGATTTGGCACCATTGCGGGGACAAAGACAATCTACTTCTCAAACGAGAAACATTTTACATTCACAGCATGCAAACTATGGCACCCAGGGGTCTGAATGAGGAATTCTCAATAAAACCTTTCCTATAGTAGCCATTGTTCATAATCCTATTGTATATGTGATTGGAAGTATAATGTATTGTATATAAGTTTTGGTTTGAATATTATTCACCTTGTATACATTGATATCTATCAGACATTATGGATTAGTGTTATACACACGTGTCTATTAGGATCTATTAGCTTGATCCCATAGTGATTCGAATGCAATTTTCCTTTCACAGGATGTGCGTACTCAGTGAGGTAACCCCACCTCGATCCACACATTTCCCATCAGGTGGAAACCTTTTTTTCTTTCTTTTTGTATATATGAGAGTGTGAATCACTGACATTTAGACCTGACGAAGATCCACACTGGATCCAAACGTTGTCTCTTATGTGTTATCACAATTAAAAGGTGTAAAGGAACATTTAAGTGTGCAGACTTTCTTTAGATTTTTGACGTTTCATCTCAGTCCAGCACCTATTATTTGGATGTGCGTGTGATTACTTGCAAACTACACGCGCACATGTTCACACTGACAGGGATGGCTGTTGCTGAGATCAATCCTGTGACCCTCTAGTTGCAGGATAGTCTCTCTAAGCACCAAGCCATCCTGCCAAAGTGCCTAAGTGACGTGAAATGCCATTAAAGAGAGAAAATATTAACAACAGAAAAGGAACTTAGCTTGACCTTTAACCACACCGGATCGAAACGTTGTCTCTTATGTGTTATCACAATTAAAGGTGTAAAGGAGCATTTAAGTGTGCAGACTTTCTTTAGATTTTTAACATGTATGCATGTCTCACATGAATGTGCAAAAGAACAAATTCTTATAAACAAAACAATGAAACAGATTCTGTGTAATATGGCGATTCATTGTTCTAAAAAATACCCAAATAATCAAATGTATCAAGATAACTGGTCAATACAGATGTTACATTGTTGTTGAAAGGACAATGCAATAAGTTTTACTGAAAGTTTTATCATTTGTACAGTATTGGATGCCAGCTAATCATTTATAGAGAAACTCCCTGACTCAACTATAAATTTTGGTTGCATATATTCTGCAAAATCCCACTCTGTCCAGTAATTTACTTTTTCAAGTCAAAGGTAAATCTCAGTTTATTTTCTATTAAATAAAAGATACAAATGGTCAAGCCAAATTGAAATATGTATTTGTTAATATTATATGTTAATATTTATTACAACCAAAGTTGCAACATCATTATCAATTCCAAGAATTAGGTTCTATAAATCAACTGAATTTGATATAATGCTGCTCTAAAGGGTCATGTAATATGTTTACTGAAAACTTTATTACTTTATTACAGAATTACAGTAGATGTCTCTTGGACAATCATTTATGCAATACTGTAAGTCTCATAATAAGTTGGCTATCAATGTTTGGTTGTACATTTTCTGCAAAGGAAATGTAATTCTTAGTCAGATCAAAAAGGTGTACAATGCCAGAGTAGTAGTCAAAGTGCATTCATGTAAAAAAAAGTTTAACTTGTATGCTTTGGATCCTGAAACAAAGAAACCGTCACTTTGCATTGCACTCAGGGTGAAAAGACCTTGAGAACCTTTCTGCAAACACAAACGGGCAGCGTGATGTCTACTGTTGTGGATAAAACATTTGCTGCCTGGCGGTTTTCCCTCCAAAATACACTTGACTCACCTCCAGGAGATGGTGGGATACTAGTCCCTGTGGAACTTTGATACAAATTGATCTTGGCACAGCTTTGAGAGACTCGCTACGGGATCACATCTTTGGAGGCACGTCATTTTCACACATGCTCACTTGCTGTCTGTGTGAACACACACACACACACACACACACACACACACACACACACACACACTCTCTCCTCTGTCCACGTGAACACCGAAATAGGCCTGGGAAAGTGAGAGACAAGTGAGGTGTCTGCCTTGCCTCTGGTTGCTCCTGAACAGCAGTATGAAACTACATTGAAACACATTGGCCCTCAATTATCAACCAAGCATTTGAGACATTCCTTTGAACCTTTATGTAACCAGAGAAAGCTTGCTGAGCATGCACACGCTTTACAGCCCTATCCTGCTTCATATTAATACTGTGATAAACAATCACACTTGGGCCCGCAATCTTCTACTGTTGGCCATGCCGCAGCTCCACTTGAGCGATTGCGGGTCAAGTGTCATACCTTAGTCGATTCAATTCCAAGACCAGGTCCAGTCGAGTTCAAGTCAAGACCAGGTTCAAGGGGGTCAAGACCAACTCATGACCGAAACCAGAGCAAATCAAGTTCTATTCATGACCAAGACCAAAATAGGCAAAAAACAGTGTACATGTCTTTCCAAATGTTGAAAATAAATGCTTAAGGAGTTTCTTAAGGATCAATAGAGATGTAGATCTATCTGCAGCAGCTCTGCACTATACCCATCAACATCCTTCTAATTAATGCTTAGGATTTTGGGGGAGAAAATAAACAAAGGTGGTTAACAAAGGTTTACATTGGATTATGCCTCATATCAACGGGTCGGAAAATGTCATAAATCATACAAACCAAATGTCTTACTCTGAACCTAATGGTAGAATTTGTGGTGATTTAAACAACACGATAAAAGAAGGCCAATATAGTTTTCATTTAGTGAAACACACTTGCCAAGCAAATCTTTATGTGCCACTGTTGATTTTATGAGTTAGAAGGTCAGACACTGATTTGGAGCAATACTGTTTTTGGGAGAGAATTTGATATCAGTGGGAGTTCCTCTGTTTTGCCAAGAGCAGAATGGTTTCACAGTTTTAGATCGGGCCTATTTGTGGTGTCAGCTTTGACAAATTACCCTCACGATTTTTCCAGTGTCCATCAAATATCACCCCACTGGCATGTGGCATGTCCGGAATCCCTGAGTGGGTGCGCCCCTCACTTTGTTCCCCACCCTGTCACCATATCACGCCAATTAAGTCTGCACTCACCAAAAGACATGAATGGATTAAGTTTAGGGGGGAGAGGTAACGTATACTTGTAGTCGGTGCTTATTACCTCCTCAGCTCAGAGGGGAGGTAGCGACTTCACACAATCCACCCAGAGAGTTCAAAGCTGAAGCACACACACACACACAGAGTTCTCCTCTTCCCTCAGGAACTGTGGTCTCCTCCAGCTGTGCTGCTGTCTGAGGGCTGGGTGCGCTGCAAGTGCATCCAATAAACGTTAAAGACAAAAGAGCACTCCCTTCAAACTCCTCTGGGGGAAACGGCAGATGACTTGGCTTGGTGTGTAACCCACAACACGCCCTGCTGACACGGCAGTCAGGTCCAGCTCCCCGGCTACACATCAGACAGATGCTCTAAAGTTTGTCTTTTGTGGTGTGTGTGTGTGTGTGTGTGTGTGTGTCCATGAGTGTTTGGATGAGTGTGTGTGACCTGTGTTCTGATGAGACTGTTTTCTTCCATCTATCAGCACAGCATCTGACACTAAACACAAGCATTATGATTAATATCGGAGAATATCGTTTTGAGCGCAGAGCAGCGAGGAGGCTGCTCTCTGCTCCACTGGGGCTGGCTCTGGGCTGAATACACATGCTTTTGTTTGACTTTTTAGACAATGCATTGGAACGGACACACACACACACACACAGGCAAAGCTTCACAAATGTAACGATACACATGCAGTACATCATATCCAATTAACTGTACTAGTGAGCTACCAGTTCCTTTAAGTCTCACAGTCTCAGCATCCAACAGTTATCGAAGAATCCGATCTAAGGTGTTGAAAATGCTTTGCTCCTGGTTAAGCAGTTGAATTGAAATGTTTGAGGTCCCCTTGCTAAGACAAGGCAATAGTAAACTTGTTGGCCACCAGTGTAATTTTGAATATCGCAATGATATGCATCATCGCCCCAAGTATCGTCTAAATCCAATCAGTGGTGTCTGCGATATCGCGTGTGATGGATGAATGAATGAACGAACGAACGAATGGAAGAAGGCCTGTCACCTGTCTCAACATATGAAATGAATATGGTTGAAGCGCTGGTGCATAGCTCCATTTCATGAGGTGACACTCCACTATGCTCCGCTCTTTCATGTGTGGAACCACAGTGACTGTACCGCACTGAAAGACGTATCGCAATGAGTTCCATGTGTGCAGAGAATCATGACAGCATATGAATCACCGAGTCAAGGCAACACTTTGAAGTTCGGATTTAGGTTGGAAGGGGTAGGATGCCTCAGGGATGTAGTGGAGGGTAAACCACCTAAAGCTTAGTCACCTTGTCGTTTACGGAATAGAGTTTACCCAACTTTTTTTGCTGAAAATTGTTGTGATTTTGTTTATACTGGTGGGATTTTTGCCTTTTGATGATCACCGACTGGAGATCGTAGTTTACCAAGCTTTTCATTTAGTACTGCATCACTGTTGAGGGGGACGGCATAAAGTATTAGGGGGGCGGGACGTCCACATTATTGGCATGCGTGTGCCTTTTCACGCTCTGTATCCATATGATTTCCATTGTACAGGAAGGCACGTACGCCTAAAGGCCTGCTGGGTAGCTGGGTCTCACCGCTGACTCAGCACACAAGTGGTGGAAAGAGAACTCTCGCAGATGAGAGAACAGATAACTCCTCCACTGGGTTGGATTAATTCAAATTTTTTTTGGTTTGATGAATTCCCCTACACCACGAATGTGCCAAACCACTGCAGCCGCACAAGATACTCCAATCAAAACGACATCGCAGCTTCTCCCACTAACTGAGCACTCTTTTTACCACACAGTTAGGCCTAATAAGAGGTTGTGATTTATTCACTTTTTTGAGCATCCTTAATATGGTAATAAGGACTGTCCCCTCAATGGAAATGGATGTCTGCAGAAGGAGGGGAGAGGGAGAAATGCCTTGTTATCTTTTCTGTGTCTTCCTCATGCATGAAGAAGATGAGAACAGAGCGTTCTGATGGTAATCATCCCTCAGACACAGCTAAGAGGCTTCAGGTGGGAGAAAAGTATCAGTATCCTAGGTCAAGTAGAAAGACTGCACTCTTTGTACATACTGCTGCACTGTACATAGGTTGTTCCAGTATGGCAGGCCATCTAAATGTCAGCACAAAAGATACGTAAGATACAAGATATTGATTAATTGTACAGTAAATGTGATGATGCAATATGAAGATGCAGAACTAGTGAACAAACAATGAAACAATGATATTTACAACAGAGTGCAAGCATAACAATAACGGCAACTGGACAACTTAGACGTGACAATTTGGGTGATTTTCATTTTTTTACTTCAGTTGAAGGATTACACATTCTTCTATAGGTTGAGTTTATGAAACCTTTTCAAAACCAATTAGATAAATTCAAAAATGCATGGCCGTCATGCAAAAGACAAGGCTGTATTTCTTAGCTCTTGAGAAGTTTACATTTTGGAGATAAGTGTAATTATAAAAGCTTGCTGACTGGATTCATTACAAACAAAAGTGGCTTGATTACAGTGGGTGGCGTGCTTGTTGGCTTCTACCATATAAGGTCAGTCCAAGAAGCAAGACTATGTTGACTCCAGTTTTTTCTTGTGTGATATCTTAGTTGTTCTTTTAAAGTTGTTACTTGCAACTGCTGCTATATTTTTTCTGTTGAGTTGTTTTGAAAGATTATTGTTATTAGTTTTCTTTCAAGGTCTGTGCTTCTTACTCATTACAGATAGTGTCTAATGTATAATATAAAGTTCGGTTTCTTTTAAAGATCAAATTCTTTGACAATTGATGATCTAATCAGTCATCTACTGAACAAAAGGCCAATGATAACGCCAATGGCAATAGCATGGTATCCACTTAAATGGCACCTTTTCAGCTGTCACTTCTATTCAATCATTGCTACGATTGTCAATAAGTGCATTCATCAGGGAAAAGTGTACTACTAATCCTAACAAGGTTCTGAGAGAGGAGGCAAGGTACCACTGAATACTTCCACAGTTGCATGGTGGGAAAAGAAAAAGGATTCCCCCTCTTAAAACCGCTGATGATATTTTCTATATCAACATGAAATGATGTAAAAAGATGCACATTCATTTCTTAATTCCTTTACTACACTTTTGTTGGGAATGTACCTGGATGCTTCTTTGGCTCTGAGTACAATTGCACAAAAAACACAAAAAAAAAACTAGGGCTCAACCCATGAATGTTCTGCTACACCCGTTCCTTCAATGTTTCCACTGTTGTGAAACTGAAAACAAGACAGGACATTGTAACATGCAGCACCATACAACTGTGCACGCTCTGTTACCATGGCACGTTCAAATACTCCAAATGGAAACCTGCGCTTGCCTTATTAATTACAAGGAATGCACTCTCTTAGTACCTCTCCAAAAGCCTGAGTGCTGAAAAGTATGCCATCAAGAAGCCACAAGGCATGTGAGGTGTTTGTTCTCCCTGCCCAACCAGTGTGCCTACGCTCCGGTTTCGGGGGAAGAGCCAAACTATCTGTGCAGACTTGTTTGAGTTGGAGAGCCTGCGCGGAGGCAGGGTGATTTCAAAAGGAAGGGGATGTGTAAAAATGGGGGAGAGGGTGGAGGGAAAACTTTTTGGGGAAGCGGTCTTTGAACTTCAGAGCATTGGTACAGTCGTTATAGTTGCGCTGCCATAGTTCATGGCTTAAGTGGAATTTGGACACACACACACACACACACACACAGAGAGAGAGAGAGGTTAAAGGGCTTTGAGGAGGGCACACAGTGCTCATTGTTTCAATTTGTTGTTCAAATCTAGAGAGGAAAGGTACTGCAGGCATGCCAGTATTTAGTAGAAATATCTGTGGTTGCAATCCAACCATCTCTTCACCACAGAGAGGGAAAACAGGAGGTGGTGTAGATCTATCTGTACTGGTGCCAATCAATCCACCTGTAACGCAGAGCAGCTGAATAAATTATGTTACTGAGCTGTTCTTAATGCCTCAAAATGAGACGCATTCCAAAATTAGATGGGTTCAAATGAAGGCCAGGTGATTGTTAATTGACTTTATTTTTTACCTGATGACATATTTATGACGGGGAAAATAGATGAGACAAAACACACTGAGGGCAAAAACAGACAGAAACACATCTTGTAAGAAATGTAAGGAATATTGGGCTCCATTCTGTAGCCTTTGATCACAACATCACTCTTTCCTATTGACTTTCTGTCACATTTAATTGAATTTATATTTTCTCAGTGGCTCCAGGGATAAGAAGCAACAATCCCACGTCTCTAACCCTTAGGCTGCCTCTGCCCTAGACATATTCACGCTCACTCTACTCAGCCGGTTTGTGATGATCCTGTAGTCTGACTGAGAGGATGTTTCACAGAGGATAAGTGATTTCTTCTTCCACTCCGGAGCTGGGAGTTTATTTGCACTGACTGTTTAATCCCCCAATCCATCACTACACCCACAACTTGATCTTTGCATGTTGACCCTCCGTGTCCCATGTGGTTGCAAAGGCCATCAAGCACTTACAAAGCAAAGTAGGATACCCATCAACCCTGGATAAGTATTTGTTGAGGACATTTTTGTCTTTACAATTACTTTAACCAGACTTTTGTCCTGTTTTGGTGCAGTGCTAAACTGAGATGAAACAAAGTGAGATAAAAGATCTGGCTAGGCAAGACTACTATCCTGCTGTTCGTCTAGCTTCCTCCTCCGCCTACAGTATACTGTCATGTCACAGGAAGCTGCTGGGCCATGGCCGGCGGCGGCCTGGAGAAACCAGCTCTCCAAATAGATGGACCCGTGTTAGCTGAGATGAAAGTTCTTGAAAACCAGAGAACAATAGCTAGCACAGTTAGCTTTGAGTGTCATATTTCTCATTACCCGCTGAAAGATTAAAGGCTAAACTGCTAACCTACTGAATCAACCTCTGTTTTCCAGGAACTGATGAATGCAGCTATTTTGTGGAGCTTTTCTTCACTGTCTCTTGTGGATTCCTTTATTATCCAATTTTCATCCTTGAGCGTGTCATAAATAAGCGAGTGACAGAGGCAAGAAACGCCTCAGTGAGGCCCAGAAATGACGCTGGTTGGTCTAAGCCAGTTGGTTTAGGTTAGTCTGGTTAAGTGTCTGTTGGTTAGGCTCTGCTGCAGACCACAGTGGGAATGGGAGAAGTCTCAGTGGATGTTTGGCTGAGTCAGGCTCCGGGGCCATGCAGGAATAGTGTTTGGGGTCCAGGCCAAGGCCCAGGTGTGGGCTATTAGTCCCCATCTGGACAACATAACCCTCGTCCCCCGGGCCCAGCAGGGGTGGGGCAGACCGAGCCTAAACACGCAGTGCCCAGATTAGCTTTACGTTGTAATATCGCAGCACCCCTTGTGTTGCCACGAAACCACTCAGGCATCAAAGAATTCCACCCATCTCTTCTTTGTTTCAATCTCTCCTCTCTTTCTCAGGCAAGCTGTTTTAATTTCATTTTGGCTATTTGCTAAGGGGGTGATTTAACGTTTTCTTTTATAGGCTTTCCATAAAAACATCCATCACTGTGTTTTTCCCCGACCTCTAATCTGTATTGTCATCAAGTGACAAAAGTGGAGCTGCTCCGTTGACAATTAATTGAATATGTGAGCTTTGACGTCCATGGGAGCTTAATTCTATTGTAGTGTTGACGTCTATTAACCAGGAAATGTTCCCTAATCACCCTGGGTGTTGTCACTGCGTCCACAAATTCAGTCTCGCGTGCATTGTCACTGAACAGCTTGGCGGCTTGTTTCTATCCGTGGAAAATATGTGTTCATATTTACAAATCTAGACAGCTGAACTCTGTTCTTGGGTGGATTTTTCTTTTCTGAAATCGTTCAACAACAATGCAAAGCTTAGATTAAACCCCCAGATCTCAAAGATGGCCATAGTGACACAAACAATTCCAGGAAACGTGTCCTAAATATAGAACCACCATGACGTTGTTCACATGTGGGCAGCGAATTCAAGCAACAGACAGAAACACGTAAACATTATCTGATGACTATCCCCTCTTTTGTTCCTGGGGCTTTCACAAGTTACACACACACTTTCACACCCCCGCCGTTCAAATAGTACCATTCACACACACACACACACACACACACACACACACACACACACACCTTTTCTAGGTGATTACCTCTGGGTTATTACAGCAGTCTAGACAGAGAGAAGACAGGGGCTCTTGGGAACGCTCATCGTAGCACAACTCAGGTGTCATCAGCAGCTTAGCCAGAAGCTCAGGGGGTAATCACAAAGCTGTGTTTTGAATTGCCCATCACTAGATGTCATCTGAACATGCATATCCGCTAACATAACAGTGGGAAAGCGACGTTACTGTCTTGTGTGAAAGGGTAACACATAGTCCTGTAAATATACCCTCCAGAAACGTAAGGCACGTGAGCAGAAAGGAGCTGATCTGCTTAAAATAATAAATCTATAGAAAAATAACACACTTGAGCCACAAGTAAGTGATCTGCATAAATAATCAAATAAACTTTCAAGTTTATACTGGGTAAATATCGACACTTTTGTGAAAACGATGCCTTTTGGACCATAGCCTGAGCTGTTTGGTTGGGAAAATGACTGGAAAGTATAGGGGGACCCACTGTACTGATGCTAAATATTGTTTATTCACAGTGATCTATACAAAAACAATCCTTCCCACTGCCTACTAGTTCAGTAATCTGATGGCAGAGGGGATGAAGCCTGCACGAGTTCTGTTCTTACTGACCCGCGGGACTTTATACCTCCTCCCAGAGGGGAGGGGCTCCAAGAACGGGGCCAGGTTGTGTGTGGGGTCTCTGGCTATTTTCATGGCCTTGTCTATTGCCCGGCTGTCGTAGAGGCCCTGAAGACCTCTGCATGGCTGACCACAGAGCTTGGACCCTTGGTTCACAGTCCTTTTGAGGATGTTTTTGTTTTTCTGTGAAAGTCCGTTGTACCAGGCCAGGAAAGAGAATGTAAGGATGCTTTCGATGTGTCAGGTGTAGAAGGTGGTGAGTATTTTGGGGTTGGTGTGTAGTTGCCTCAGTCTTGTTGCCTTTTTATGAATGAGTAGAGTGTGGTCATTGAAGGTGAGGGAGTTATCCATGGTAGTCCCCAGGTATTTTAAGGTGGAGAGTCTCTCAACTGTTCCACCACTGAGGGTCAGCTCCTTTACTAGCTCTGCTATCCTGGTGAAGAAATAACTTCATAATATGTGGTTATATAGTTATTATTTCTTCTTATATTGTTATATGATGATGATGAATGATAAATTCATTTCAGTTGGACACAGGTTTTTCTGTTTTTCTCAAAACTCTAACATGAAATCACACTGATAAATAAATTAGTTCCATTCCAAAATGAGATATGCACCATTTGAAAAAAAGTGGTACCAAATCAAAGAAATACATGGTTGACAAAAATATAACACTTTT
>OMLI01022199.1:0-17029 GCA_900302605.1 Rondeletia loricata
CGTGCTCAGAGATCGTCTCCGTTTGAGAAGATGAACCACTCGGTTTAAAAAACCTGCGCCGCCTTCCGGTCTTTAAAAGCGGCCGTTACCCACTCCTTCTGCAGTTTAGCCTTACAGGGGCGTCATTGGACGGGAGGGATCGCGCTGCTTCCCCAATATTCCAACATGTATTTATTTTCAGTTATATTTCTGTCCAATGTTATTACATTTTATATGTAATACCCCACACACACAAATGCACACACGCACGTAAACACACACACTGTGTTGTAATTGTAATTGTTAAGTTATTAAATCATAATAATTGTCTATAGCTATCGGACAAGTAAAATATCTCAACAAGTTAATGTCAAGCCCTGACACAGGCGCAGAAAGAAGAGCGTTTCAGTTCTGTACTTATAATACAGTATTTTGTAGTTTTTGACTGAGAAATAATTAAAATAATATTTTTCAGTCATAATTTGTCTGCAATCTCATTTTGTTAAAAAAAAACGTGAGAAAATCGTATCGAATCGTGAGTTTATTGTATCGTTACATCCCTAACAGTGATCGTAGAAAATAAAAAATGTCTCACCTTTACCACTTATACATTGCTTCAACTCTCCAAGCACCTCCTTGCGCTCTTTCACACTGGCTGTAGTCACTTTCGCAGCAAATTTCTTCAGTGAGTCTGTAACCTGGTGAAGCAAATGACAGTGAAAGCTGGAGAAGCCCTGTTATGAAACCAACAGGTTGTACACAAAGGAACTACAGGATCACTGTTATTAAAAATAGCATACAATGTGTCTGTAAGTATGGCTTTGTCAGTATCCAACATATTGACTCTTGCATTTTAAAAACATTAACATTGTAGCTAACTAATTATGGTTTGCTAACTTTTGGAAGGCGTGGCTTACCTCATAATTATGTACTAGTATACCTGATTTATCTGTCCAACTTAAGGTAAGAGAAACTTAAGGTAATAAGAGTAACTTAAGGTAATAAGAGTAGCACTTGATTAGTGACAACAAGAAGCCTCCCGCTAGTCCCGTCTCCAGCTAGGTTAGCTAGTTGGCTAAAGAGCTGGTTAGTGTGATGAACAGGTGGGACTACGTAGCACTGTTAGCTTGTTAGCTCCTAGCTAGCTAACGTTAGCTGTTTTGGAATTCTGCCTGAGCCTCTTTCTGAACGCGAAAACACAGCGAAGTTATTTCCAGGACATCGCTCAGGATACCATGAGCTGGCTTTCACAGCGCTCGGCTGCCACTCTGTAAACGGACAAGCCACTATTTAAAAAACCCAGCCACACAAACCTGCGTGTCCGCTGCCATCTTGCCGGTCTTGACGCAAGAAGGACTTGTTGTTGTCACGTCCGGGTCATCGGGAGCTCGGTAGCCACTTAACCTACTAGATCCCTTTGATCAAACTGGCCTCTCTGGGCTCTTTATCTCCTTATATAAAAGCTTTGAGATTATATCTGCTTACCATAACTAAGATGAAAACTTTGGGCATGTAACATCCAACCGATTACTATGTATTAATCCAAGACCCTATTTTTGTGTGAAACACAATGCTCCTCAAGACTTCCAAAGTATGTTGACAGAAAAGTTCCTAAATGTACAGAGAATGTAATTTAAACGAACTCCCTGCTTGGAGAATTTCCTTCAGTTGCTTGTGTTTTGCCCATGAATGAATCACATTTATTTGCAACCTATAGCTTATTTATTGCTGATTCCTCATGGTGACTTGGTGTTGCAGGTAATTTACAATTCATACAATTAATCAAATGGAAACATTGGCACAAATAGCTGGCTATAACACAATAGTTAAATGATAGTCTGAACTGTACATTTGTGTAGTACACAACATTGTAGCTGACATTCAAAATGCTTTCAAGTGGGAATTGTGCTTGGCTACTATAGATGTGCATATTATTCATAGCTTTGTTTTATGGCACACAATGATAAAACACAAATACCGATCGATAAGTCTGGGAATTCTGTCCCATGGTCCGGGACAGATCACTACTGTGAGTCCCAACTCCCATAATCCTCAGAAAGTTATTTAGAAAACCTATGAAGATATTTTCACACCACATGTGTAAATGATGCTGTAGCATAATGTGCTCAATGAGCTTGTAGCCTACAGGTTGTCTGTTCAGGTAGTAAAGGTAGGGTTCAAAGTAATGAATGACAGTCACACTGCCACATATCACTTTGGCTTTGACTCAGTGATCCATATGGATTCACAGTCGTATTCTCTCTCTCTTCTAAGTGTGGGGATGACAGCGGCTGAGCGTGATCCACGAGGAGGCTCCAACCCGGAAGTAGAGGAAGGTCATGGGTTCACATCCCAGAGAATGAGCGCAACACCCCCCAGGGCAACAACTCCCATAGGAGACCCTCAGATATATCTAGAGGCAAGGGCAAAGCCAAGGTGTGTGTGTGTGTGTGTGTGTGTGTGTGTGTGCGTGCATGCGTGTGTGTGTGTGTGTGTACGTGTGTATGTATGCATGTAGTATACATGTGTTCATGTATATTTGTATGTTTTTTTTATACTGTACTTTAATAGACTGTAAAGAATATAACTAAACAAATCAGTAATAGAGAAATGAGGAAATAAAAAATCTTCACACCATCCAATAAACTACACAATTATTCTCTCAACAAATATATATTCATATATTATTTTTAAAAAATTGCAATTTGGAGAGAAATATAGCTTTTTCTTAATTTTACCCAGGAAGGTGATCTGTGGCTTTCAAACCTGCTATCTGGGATCCATATTGGCACAGAAGTGCCAATATTGGATTTATAATGAGCGATAAAGACAATCCATTATTGTTGCACTGCACAACCTGGTATGACAAGTAATCTCCGTCAGGATCGTCCCCTTAAGGCCACTCCCAGTCGGAGGAAGTGATGAAATCAATCACACAGTAGGTGGAGCAGGTCAGCCCTGAAAAAGAGTTGGATGGAAGCTGACTTTCTCTAAACATTCTGACTTTCTCTACCGAGCGCCCTGTTCATACATCACCTTACATATTTGGTGAAACATTTTAACACCATCTGACAATCTTGGGTATTTGGTATACATATTGATGAACCAGATGATCCTCTCCAGCAAGTATTTGTTTCTGTTACTGACTCTTGGTTGCACACGTTTCTGGACCCACTCATTGTTGACATTACAATAATTTTTTCCTCTCAAAGGGTGTTGATAAGAAAAATTAAGCACCAATATAAGCAACAACTTCAAAGCCAAATTCAAGAAAAGCTTTGTTCCCTCTGCCACACACACTTTGAACAAACTAAATCCAGTTCCATCTGGACTGGAACTGGATAATATGTTGATATTGTTGATATTGTTCTACTTTTGATCTTGTTCTTCTGCTGATACTGTTCTGCTGTAATTTCTGTCCAACTCTTACAGTTTGTTGTGGATGGCTGTTGTTTTATGAATGGGTGTATGTTATGTGTTTTGCACTGGCTGTGAAAAAGAATTTCCTCTTGAGGACAATAAACTAACTAACTAACTAACTAACTAACTAACTAACTAACTAACTAACTAACTAACTAACTAACTAACTAACCTATTGGGGCTCAAATCTGTTGGGGTGAGTGGGGTTCCCCCTTCCATCCCACACACAATACAACAGCTCCATCTCCAGGCAGCCCGTGTGCAGAGCAGGTTCATAAGCATCTGTCTGTGTGAACAAATGTTCTTCATGAGGAAGACCAACAAATCATCCCACAGGTCTCAACGTACAGACACGTTCTCTCCGTTCTGAAAGTGGCCACAGCTCAGGACTTCACTGATAGGACTGATGAGCCAGTATCAAAGAAAAGGTATCAAGTGAGAGCAAGAATAAACTATACAGGCCCATTTTTAAATACCATGCAACCACTGATGTGTCATATTTAGGACTGTGAGGCAGGCTGTATATTACAGCAGCTGATTTCACTGTTCCTCATCTTTGGTTGAAGGTGATAATCAGTGAAATCAGCTGCTGATTGGTTGGAATAAAAACCTGAAGACTCTTCACTGCAAATAGATTCAGGCACTTCAACTTAAAAGCACATGTTTCCTTGCTGACTTGAAGTTGCAAGTTGACTGAAATAGTACTGAACAGTTGGGTCAGAGTTCATTAGTTGTGAATTTAAGACAATGTCATGTCATGTCATGTCATGGCATCAGTTATTGAAGAACGGCCTGATATGTATTCTTTCACTAATGAGGTTTTTAGTATCAGTTGTTCATGTGTCACAAAAGTATTATACTGTATGCCGAGAAGTAAGAGGAGCATACATACTAGTTGCTATATAATAGATACTAGTTCTAATTTAGTAAGTACTAGTGACTAATTTGCTTTTTACAAGTCACTTTTCTATTTTACCTGTAACAATTTAATAAGTAATAGTACTTATCTTATAGTTACTAGCACCTAATTTCATTTGTACTATTCCCTAAAAGGCACTAGTCACAAAACATTAGGCTCTAGTACTTATTTGTTAGTCACTAGTCATTATTCTGCCAATTAAAACTAGTACAATTGGATTAGAGACTAGTACCAATTAAACTAGCTACTAGTGAGTTGATATTTAAAATGTGTAGCCCCATAGGATTCAAAGAATATGTTTAATTTTTGATTAATAAAACTAATAACTAAAAGTAAAACTAGTACAATTCTAAAAATAAAACTGAATAAGTATAAAAATAAGTATTTATTAAATTGTTACTAGTAAAAATAGAAAAGTGACCAGTAAAAACCAAATGAGTCACTAGTAGGCTACATAGAACTACTATCTATTATATAGCAACTAGTAAAATTACAATAGCGACTAATATCTGGAAAACAGTGACTAGTGACTATAAGCACTAGTGGCTAATTTTTAGTGACTAGTGCATTTGAGGGAATAAATGACACAACGGCCTGCCACACTTTTCAGTATAACCTGTAATACCTATTCTTTGCCACATGATGGAGCCAAAGCATGCTGATCTCATCAGGGCGCTCATAGGTGTTAACTGAGTTTCATGAACCTGGCTTTGCCTCACTCTCACCATTCAGGATAGACAGAATATACAGATATAGTCAATGCTATTGTAGAGGCAAGCAAAACAAACATAAGGTAATTTCCAAAATGCAAACATAAATAATGCTAGAAAGACAAAAGAAACATTCTTTAAGGAAGGGAGTATTAAAGTATATACAGTAATACCAAAATCTAACAAATACTGAAGCTGAGCTGTTTGTGTTGTGATCAGGATGGGAGCAGCAAACCACAATTATAAGGTATTCACATAGCCTACAGACTACTTACAGGTAAACATGTATATAAGTATGGACTCAAAATTAATGGAAAGTTAATAAAGTACTACAAAAAAAGTTATAGTGTACTTAAGTGACATAGAGCATGTCAGTGTTGTTCTACCTTTAGTCTTCAGCCTTAGCTTCTATAAGCCGACTTTCCTCCAGAACAGTCACTTGTTTTTAGAGGGACTTCCTCTCTCCCACCCTCCGTCTCTCTTTCTCTTCCTCACAGGCCTTCTTCCTCTCTTTCTTCTGCCCCCTGACAGAGCATCAGATTCCTTTGCGTGAGAACATCACATTACTTAGGTCCAGTTGATTGTGATATTGGGTTTCTCTATTTTTCCTTTTCTTTAATCCCTCATTCAGACAGACCAATGAGCCCTTTCTTCGGGAACAGCTAGGATTTCATTGCTGGATTTAGACAGTCTTAGTTCTTTTGCACAATTTCCACCACCGAAATAATGGTTTAGCATCGCATTAGGTGACTGCTCACTTAGTCAGAACTCCTTAGAGAATCTTCTGAGCACAACGCAAATGGTTATCTGAGGACTTGAGCTGAGGGAGGAAGGGCAGAGCTCACTGGCCATGGCTCACAAAAGTACAACACGAAGAGAGGAACTGTCACCATGAATCAGCTTGGATTTGGATCATCTCAAAAATATGATATTATGCTTACAGAATTACCGGTACGAGACATTGAGTCATATTTCTTATAGCAAACCATGCTGCAAAGATAATGAGATTAACAAAGGCCGTGTCCAATGACAGCTTTGACAGCAATGAAAAAATCAGCTTTCCCTGTCACCCAGGCTGTAGAGAGGAACAGACAAAATATCATACCTGAACCTATGACCTAATACTTTGCATCTACCTTGGGGCTCAACCACCAAAGCAAAGAGTCCATGTCCTTGCTCTGGAGTCCTTATTATATTTTAGGGGTCATCCCTCATGGCCCTCTTGTGATTTTTCATATCGGTCTCTTGAGAATTCTTCAAATTCAGCCAGCAGTCCCGTTTACAATACCACAGCCAATCAAAGACAAGGACACGCTGACAGTGGACAGACTGGAAGAAGACAAACAGAGAGAGGAATAGGCGCTGTATGGAGGGGGAGAGAGGGGATGCTGGTGGTTACATAACGGCTTGTGGGGGAACAGGAAGGGAAGAGCAAAAAACATGAAATGTGCCAAGACGCTACCATGCCAACTCCACCAAAATCTGTACAGAACATTGGCACATCTACACAGGTTGGCACTGGAGTTGGTGCTACAGGGAGAGCATGTGTTTAAACAGAGGCTAAGTTATAATGTTTGGTGTTGAGCCCGTTTGTCCCCACATGAACTGCAAAAATGACGAACATCTGGATGTGAATATGCAGAGGTCTCTTCGTACGTGTGACGTAGAATAATACAGGAAACTAATCGAGGGGTTACAATTCTTTTATGGCAAAATAAATTAGATTTGTCCCCAAGGGTAATGTCTGGTACACAAGGAATACAAAGCAGTTATATTGGGTAACATGGATAATTATCAAGTAGCAGAATAAAATGGCAATTTCTTAATCAGTTTGTGTGCAGTAAAATATGCATGAACGTGCACTTTTGTCCTCTGAATATCATATGATTGGACAAGGCAAGAATAAACAAAAGAAATAAATGCTTTGATACAGTTGAGATAGATATGATTTAAAATGATAGTATATGTTTATACTGTTCTGAATCACATTCCCTAATTTAGATGGATTCACATTGAGCGTCACAGCTGCCATCTCTCCCAGATCCACGTGTATAAACAATAACAGACAATAAATGATACAGTTTATACACTGCTTAGGATTAACTGTACATATATGAACTGAATGAAACCTGTGTTGATTACCAAGTGAATTTCTTAACATCTGAGAGGAAGTACAATTTATCTGTGAATTGATCTCTAGATAATTACTGGTTGCAACATAATAATCCACTAAGTTACAGCATTTCAAAAAAAGCATTTACTATGTGAGTGTCAATGGATTTTATAATCTTGAACTTATTCTGTAGTCACTGACCGTAGTCCAAATTAAAGTATATTTGGCTACAAAAAGGCGTTATAATGATCTTTAAACCTCTTGAATATTTGTCAAGCACCTGACTATCACATCAGTTCATTCCCACTGGTGACAGAATATGTTTTTCTAATGTTGCACCAATACCTATCAAAGCACTGTTGCATCATGGGTATCTTCACAGCACATCTGAATTACTTTTATAAAACATTCAACTTGAAAAATGAACAATTTACTTAAGTAAATTGTCAACTACAGAACACAAACTAGTGAGACAGCGATATCAAATTAAATAATTATCCAGTATTTTAATACTGTATTGTGTACATTTCATGTTATACATACTTATTCAATAAGTAAATGTATATAAATTATGTTGTAGTTAATTTAAAATAGTTGTATAATTGACTATTGTAACTCAAAACTGGTTAGATGTGGAACATCTTACAGTCTCTGGGTCACAATTTCTTTTCCCAACAAAGCGGTTAGTGTTGGTGCGAAGCTGCTACCTTCCTCTCTTTAGTTTCACGTCTTCCAAGACAAAAACAAAACATTAAGCAAACAAACCTGATAAAAGCTAATAACAATAAACTCCCTTTAGTTGGGATCCATTAATAAGAAGTTGCATTTAGTTTGATCGAAACATTGACGAAAGTCCAAAATGTACTCTGCTGTATATGTAAAAGCCAAAAATATAGAATATAAGGAATGAATGACATTACAGACGACCTGCTCATCTATCATGTCCACCCTAAATGCCATTCAAAGAATTGCACTGACAAATGGAAATGATCTGCATGAACAAACTAAGTAGATATACAGTATACTGCATACAGTAAGAGTGGAAAACAAGAAAAACAAGAAGCAGAGATACAGGTTTACAGAAAAACAGATTCACATTGCGATACAGGAACAGTTAGTTGTTTGAATAGATGCCTAAATGATTTGAAATGGTACTTCTCCTTACAAAGAGAAGCTGTACTGTATATATCCTTTATGTTAAGTCCATCTGATACCGGAAGGCTGCAGTCAGTATTTCTTCTGTTCTCTTCTGATACAGCACCGTCCACTTCCAATAAATCCTGTTGGCTACAGCTTCCATTTTGCTGACAGGATACTTCAACATTGTTGGTTGACTGCAGCACGAACCACATATTGAATGTGTATTAATAGCAAAGGACTACATGAGGTTGTCTGTTAAATATTTGAACAGGCAAGACACAGAGGACCAAATGTAGCCCAGAGTCTGGAGACACCTGGATATTTCTCCAAAACCTCCAACGCAATAAGAGTAGATTTTTTGGTGGCCTGGATTGTGAGCAGCTTCCATCTCAAACTTCTGCAATATGACTGAAAGGACAAGGTGAAGTTTTCTTGGTAAGCCATAGCAGACGCAGCATCAATAAAATATAATGAGTATCCTGGATGGAAAACTCCTCATCAACCCTTCCTTTATGTGGCTGGTGAAGAGCGACCTCTCTGCAACGAGGCAGCGCTACAGGAAGACGTAATCTCATAAGTGCTCTTAGTGGTCGCCTTCCAAGTGACGTCATACTGATGACGTCACACTCATGCATCTCTGTCAGTCCAATCAGAGGGCTCTGAGGGCGGTGGAGCGGTGGCTACGGGCCGGTGTTTCGGGAGAGGTTGGTGCTGCCATTAGGGAGGGCAGGGAAGGTGAACGGGTCTGCAGCACCGTTCAGGGGAACTTTGGGGATCTGTGGAAGAGAGGTTTACTCATTACTTTGTCATCCAAATGACTGAAAAATGTATTCTCTCTCATGAAGTATTGCAGTTTTATCTCACCTGAGCTTCACCATTCCAATAGAAATATGAAGACTGTAATGATCCATTTTCAGGGGGATATCCTGAGAGAGTCGGTCCCAGGATAGAGTTGTCTCCACCGGGCTGACTAAGACTGATGCTGCCCATATCTGTATGGGGAGCCATCTGAGGGCTGGCATGGGACGGCTGCCTCATCCCCTGGTAAGGAGCTGTAGGCCAGACGGCTCCCACTGTAGCAGTCATGCCCGGCTGGTGGAGTGTGGTGGTGGGTAAGGAGGCGTGGGTGAAGGGGGCGGTTCTGGTCGATGGGGCGGTAAGTGGGGATCCTCTGGAGCAAGAGGGGGCCAGGAGAGAACTGTTTTGTCTGGCAGGAACAGCAGCAGAGGAAGGTATGTGACCTTCTCTTTTTTCAAACATGCAGCTGCCAGATAATCGCTGTGTTTGTGGGCTGTACTGGAATGACTGAGCTGTTGAGTTAGCACTGGCTGGTGTGTGTGAAGAATGTATGAGTGTGTGATGGTGGAAACTTTGCGGCAGCTGCTGCTGCTGCTGCTGTTGCCACAATGTCTGTTCACATTGCTGAGGTGGGCCCTGAAGCTGTGGACCCATGTAAGGCTGCTGTGAACTCTGCCCATTACTGGAACCGGTCCCCGTGTGGTTTAGTGCGAGGCCATATTGCAGACTTTGGCCAGTCACCTCCAAGCCAGGGTGATGGCTGTTGTGGATATTGTTGGTGTTTTGTGTAGACGGTAGCCAAGATTGATCTGCTACTTCAGGCTGTGATTGCACAGCATTATAAGATGGTGTGAAAGCCATTTGGTTGCCACAGTAGTAAGCACTGCTACTTGAAGGACAAAACGGAGAGGTGCCGGCCTGTGTGGGTATCAGTCTGTGAGACTCCCTCACAACTTCAGGACTACTTTTCAATCCTGTCAAACCACCAACATCACCGAGAACATTTCCCAGCAGAGTCTGCTCTCCAAATCCACTGAGGTTAGAGTTCATGTCCGTCATTATCTGCCACTGATGCTCATCGCTTGAGCTGCTAGAGCTATACAAGCCTTGGTTGCTAGGAAACACAGACCCAGGGGAGTAGTCTTGAAGGGGGGCAGACCCAGTCTGATCTGGACCCTTCACATATCCACCCGTCTCTCTCTTCAGAGCCTCCTCCACATATGAGAATACATCACCGGCGAGTATGTAATTTAGTTCCCTTGACTCTTCTTCCACCTCCTTATTCATCCTGAGGAGGGTATTCTCCCAGTCCCTCAGCTCCGTCTCCTCCACCTCAAGACCCCCTACCCCTCCATCCACAATTTCTCCCAGGATCTGCTCCAAGGAGTCAAACATGGCTTGCGATGTGTGGTCCCCTATGTTGGGCCTGCTCTGGGAACCCTGGAGCTGACCCGGGACACTGAGCAGAGCGTGGCTGTCGAGGAAGGCTTGCTCTAGGGAGAGCTGAGGGTCGAAGGTAGGGTCCTCTACTTGGGGAAAGACTGGAACCTGCGGGCTGGGCTCCTGTGGCTGGGTATAAACGGAACGATCCTGCCGGAGTAAGGATCCCAGGAGAGAGGCAGGGTCCAAAGGCTTCTCTGTTGTGGGCTCCTCGGGGCCCAGAGCATCAGAGCCAGGAGGACCAGGGATAGACATGGCATCCAGAGAAAGATGCAAGTCATACAGGACACCTTCTCCGGTGGCAAAGTTGAAGGGGAGCTGCTGTCTCCTCTGACGCAACTGCTCTTCTCCTTCTTCATTTCTAAGGAAAAATAAGGGGAGACAGTCAAAGGTTAATATGAGACACAATGGAAACTGTAATGAGTGTGGCAACATTTAACACAACTCTGTTTGAAAAGCCTTTAAAAAAAATGTGCGAGTACATAAGAGACTGAGGAAGCAAACGCTCACGTGAGGGCTTTCTGGCGAGCGATGATGAAGTCTGGCCTCCCTGCTTTGAAGACGACCCTGGCGTTAGCCTGAACCCACAACCAATTCTTCATTTTGGTCAGGAGCCTGAAGAATGTGAAGCCACTCTCACCAGTCTTGATCACTGAGAACAGATCAGGTGGACACAGGACTGACATCAGAAAACATCACCTAAGTAAAACGACCAAACAAATCGACACAATATAACATGGTATCATCAATAAACTGTATCTGTGGTGAGGCAGCCGAATTGTTAATAACAGGATGGAGTAGTAGGGTGTGTGTTTGTAATAATTAGTGAGAGGAAGTGGTCTTGGTAAACAGAGTAACTCACTCCTGAGGTGGTTGTCAGCACAGTACATCATGTCAGCAGCATGGATGAACTGGTAGCCAGAGCCCGTTGTTATCAACTCTGTCTCTGAAAAACCCAAAACCAACTTCCCTCTGAAATGAAATAAACACACAAACACACAAGGAGACACTGTTACAGAGGGGACAATGCGCTAAACGGGTTAGGGTCGTTTCACTTATATGGTGATCTGGTTCCATCCCGTGTCGGAAGCAATTCACACCAATCAACGTACACAGGAAAGCCGTGTGTCACTACCGTTCACACCAGACCCGGGACAGACCTGGTGTACCTTTCCACTTCTGTATGGGCTGCACCTTATAACATTGAGGTCTGACCCCATGACACAGGTTAAGTTTGATTTGGGTTGTTTTGTAGGGTGAACGTACCCAGGTCAACCCTTCCACACAGACAGTCAACTTGTGTATTTGGCGGGTCACTAGTCTGGTGTGAACGGGGTCTATCATTTAGAACACATACACACAAAAATACCAAGACATACCTGGTGTCTATTCCCATGGGGGCAAAGTCCATTCTGTGTTTTGTCTGGAAGATGACGGTCCTGGTACGGATCTCCATGACTGAAGGAGGCTGCAGAGGCGTGGCGATAGCAAACAGAGCCAGCGGAGGAGGAGCCACCGTCCCATCATCCCCTGTCTTGCCCTGGCAATGCAGGTACTTCAGACGCCCCTGGAAGTTCAGAGCCTGGAGGGGAGGAAACACTTTTACATTTGCGTATGTACTGTACACACACACACACACACACACACACAAACAAGCATACAAATATAAATTGATTTATTTAACAACTATATTGATACCACAGGTAGCTTCAGTGGTGATTTTCCGTTACCAGGAATCCAGAAGAGTTGTCTAGGAGGCAGCGGAAGCGACAGCAGAAGCTTCTCTCCAGGAAGGAGGAGTTCTCTGGAGGGATGTGCTGGGGCAGGTAGCTCCTCATAGCTTTACCACTAGACTGGACATCTGGAGAGAAAGAGTATTTCTCTCAAAGACTGGCATGTTTATGTAGTATACTGTATCTGCCTTCAAAGACTGTCAGCATCTGATCTTTTGACTCAGATCCCTAGAAGACCGTGCATGATCAATCTAGACTCAAGTGGCAACAGAGGTTCCCAAAACCAGACTGCTGAACCAGTTATGTGATTACCGTACAATGCAAATTACAGTGTATATGTGTGTCCAGGGATAGTTAACTGGTCAAGTCCCCTGCCTCTGGACGCAACATCAGAACTATAAGATAAGATAAGATAAGATCCCAAAGGAAATTTATCTTGGACACACCGTGTCTACTGTATCAAACATAACATTTAGCAACAACCAGCTTACGATGGAGCTCTCCATTCATTCACGCACGCACGCCTCCACAGCCTCATAGCACTGGGAACAAATGACCATTTTAATCTTTCAGTGGACATCCTAGGACGGACGAATCTGTTACTGAAGCAGCTTTAGTGTTCGATGAATATTTCATGTAGAGGGCGATGCATATTATCAAGGATCTTTTTAGGTTTTGCCCAGACTCTCTTGTCGTACAGAGTATCATATCAAGTGATTCCAGGTTGCACCCAATGGTTGAACTGGCTTTCTGAATAACTTTTCCCAGCCTGTTACTGTCGTCCTTTGTCTGGTTTCCTTTCCAGCAAATTAGAGCGTAGCTGAGGACGCTGACAACAACACTGAGGTAAAACATCAGCAGCATCTTTTTGCATCAAAGTTTTTGAGGAAAAAAGAGCCTGGACTATGCTTTCCTGTATGTAACCGGTGAGTTGTCCTTCCAGTTCAATTTGATATCTATGGTCACACCTAGATATTTGTAATTGCCAACTACGCCTATCTCATCTCCCCTGATGGCGATAGCGTCGAGGTGAGCAGCCGTTTTCCTGAAGCCGATTAATAGCTCCTTTGTCTAAGGCGGGTTATCTGTGACTTCAGCTGTGAGGTTGCCAAACCAGACTGAGATGCCATATCGGATAACGCTCTACAACAAAAGAGAAGCATTACTTTCTGGCTGACACCAAAACCACCATTTCCTCCGTCTGCGTCTCCCCTCCTGCTGCGTTATTATTGTCTGAATAGCATTCAACTATTCAAATAATTATTGTCCAGTGAAGGAAATTTGGTTTGCAGACAGGCGTTACAATAAAAACACATAACAAATCACCACATCATATGCAACACATACAAATAAGAGTTGATAAGTCAAAAGCTTGATAACGTGAAAATACAAATCAGGCACAACATGCTACATCATTTCAGGAGCGCCATTAAGAAATCTAGTTCGTAGTTGTAGGGATAAATGAGACTGACGCACTCTAAAGACACACACAGACCTTGCAAAAAGATGCATACGTGTCTGTGAGTTCTTCCAAACCATCAGTTGCCTCCTGAAACAGACCAGTGTGTGTGTGTGTGCGGTAAAAGCATCCCTGCAATGCCAAGGAGCTGTCATCAGTCGAGACCCTCGCCTGACACACCACAGGCTTCCCCCCCTGTAAAGTGGTTTTATAGATGGGGAGCAGGTGGATAGTGCGATGGGTCTGCTGATCCCGGCGGAGGTTTCACAACCGATTTGTTTGCCCTCTTGATAAGGTCCAGAGTGTCTTATTATAGCGTGTAAGGCAAGTGACATACTGATAAGAAAAACTGTTCAAGGACTGGAGATTGCTGTTTCTGAATCACAGTGAAAATCAATTTAACAGCAGTCTTGGCATCAGCTTTAGGGTGTATGTTACAACGATGACAAATGGTGTGGTGAATTCCCTTGGTTCCCTAGATAAAAGGGTCTTTCTGATACTGGAAGGCGTTCAGTGTCAGGACGACAAACCCGCCTGCACATGGTGACATTACTTCACCACCTGAGGTTAATATATGGGCTGACACCCGCCGTGTGACTTTTCAGTCGCCTCGCTGTCCCAAAACAGGTGTTGAGGAAACCCAAAGCTGTGCACGTCCAGAATCAAGTTCCTGTCTGAACGCATGTCAGGTTTCACTGAACACCATGAGACCACCAAGCGCCCCTGTACTCCTCCAAGTAATCTCAGTAATCTCACCTTTGCTGAACGCCACCTCTCCTTCTATGTTGCAGGGTCACTTTTCAAGCGTCTGATCTCTAACATCTTGATCAATATTAGGGTTAATATTCAGGAAAACTTGAAAATACTAAGGGAAATGTAGTATGTATGTTTTCTTTGTACAGGGATAGATGTTGATGAGTAGGATCCGTACCCTCTCCTCTCCTGTCTGAGCCGGTCTCATTGGGGTTCAGGGCAAAGTGGAGCTGACATCTGAACATGTCTCTGTCGTCCATGTGAATGAGATCGTACACACTCTGGTGGACCACATCGGACTGATGACAAGAGAAGAAAGAGATTCTTAGTTTGAATTTTTCCCCATCAAAGTACACAGAGAAATATGATCAGTTTGACCATGGTAGGTTGTGATGGATGTGTAGGTGCGCAGTGTTACCTGATGGAAGCCCAGGAAGTCCTGGATTGTTGGAGACGTGTAGAAGATTGAGCCATCCGTCATCACAACCAACACAAAACCATTCAGAGCCTACAGACAACGTGAAAATAAAGTACATGAAGATAACATGCACAAATAAAACGTGCATGCACCGGCACTTACACACACAAACACACGCACACACACCTACAAACACATGTATGCACATACACACTCCCATGTACTGTTATTCTACCTGGAGAAGGAGCTCTCCCTCTGAGAAGCTGACTCCGTCCAGGGATATGGTCTGTCCATTTCCGTGTGCAGAGACAGAAGGAGTTGACCATGCATTCTTCTGGAGGGTTGCTGCAATACAGAACAGCAAACAGCTTAGACACTGGTATACACATTTGCTTTTTCATACTGTTTTTCCTGTGTCATGGCACAAGCACAACTAGGTCATCATACATGGAAGATAGAAACCAAAGGAACAATCTTGAACAGCATGTTGGCAAAATATATTTCAAAAAACAAGACCTAACTGAGAGGATAAAGACATTCTGTCCTTAATTGATCTTATTTCCTGTGACGGAACCAAGCCTGGAGACGGTTCCAGGCAGAAGATCAAAACCAACTGGCTGCAGTGTGGACGCATGATGAGAGCAGAAATGTCTTTCCCGTCCTTCTCCTACTGTCTTTCCATCCAGATGTTAGACTAGGCTCCTTGTCAATTGATGATTTACTGGAACCACAGTAACCATTGACCGATCTTGAGGCAAAATGCGCATTTTTAATCAGGATGTTGTTGTCGAGAAATAGAATACAGGAAGCCAACACATGAGAAGACGAGGAGAAGCTAATTGAATCTGAAAACATCCTGCTATACAGTATATGAGTTAGCTAGTTGCATACAGTGTTGGTTAGACGTATAGACAAAATATGAACACTATAGAGTCAACAGGCTACTGGTCTGCCATCTGGTCTCCAAATATATGAAGCAGACTGTAGGACAGACAATAGAGCAGAAAATATGACACAGTGATGTCACCTATTGTGGTACAGGAAGGTAGGGCCCTGAGACTCCACTGATTGGCTCTGAGGAACACTGGTAACTATTATGATGGTCTGAACTAATCCATGGACGCGTTGCCTGCTCTTTGATTTTGATTCACAGATTTTATTCATAACAGAAAGTGGGTTTTTCAATTTCTATTACGTTTTAAACATTACTCAGTCGTACAGTATATGTTTTTAATTATTTTTAAAAAAACGTTCAGAAGCAAACGGAATCTTCATGCAGACTTTTATGAACATAATCCCCCAACTATCATTATGTCTGAGTCAAAGAGTTTGTGGCAGTTTTGAAGTCTCATGGTTTGGTTTAGAGACTTAAAGCAAATGGTTCTGAGAGAGAGAGAGAGAGAGAGAGAGAGAGAGAGCTGTGGAAAAGTATTCTAGCCAAAGTGAAAAAAGCACGACACTGGGGTTGAGTGTCCGCTGTGTTTCTCCGCGTCTTCGCTGCTTTACTTCATCCCTGCTCATGTTTCACTGGTTTATTTCTGGAGCAGACAAAGTATCACTGACTTCCTACAGGCCGAACGCTGGCAGCCCTTCCCTCCATAACAGGAGACGACAGAAGTCACACACAACAAATAAGACAAATGTAAGCACGTATGTACGTATACAGCTTGTATCTGTGTATCTGTGCACGTGCAAATATTTGTGCAAGAAAGGAGTTCACAATCAAAATAAACAACACCGATGAATGCAAGTCTCACCCACCCAACAGACAGAATTATTCAGTTCATTTGAAGTTATTTTGAGCACACCACAATGAAAAACATGGAATATTTTCAGAAATGCTGAAAACGGCGTGCTGTCCAGAAACGTGAGCGTTCTAGACTTTACTCAGGGAGTCACACGTCGCCTCCAGAAGGTTTCGCTGGGTCACGGCAGTGATGGGAAACGTTTTGAACGGACAGGAATAGCGTCGTTTTTTCCTCTATGCTAAAAAGAAGCAATTTTTAAGCTTCAGCAAATGTTTCGTAATCTAATCTGTGATCGCTGGCGTTCAGTCAGCTAAGCAATGCCTCCTTTCCTTTTCTTACAGTAATGACTCTATGGCACGCTAACAAACCTCCCTGCCCTCCCCTCCTCCTCCCACCTCT
>OMLI01022216.1:0-10911 GCA_900302605.1 Rondeletia loricata
AATTAGCCTCCTCTCTGTCTGTCTGTCTGTCCAGTTAAGAGAGGTTTGGAGTGAGGGTAGCGTGAGAGGGGAGAGAAAACATATCCAGTGCCTCATGATGGCGTGAGAGCGAGTTACAGAGAGAGAGAGAGAGAGAGAGAGAGAAAGAGAGAGAGAGAGAGAGAGAGAGAGCGAGAGAGAGAACTAAGGATAATGTACCTCCGTGTCAGTGTGTAAGGGAGACAGAGGGAGAAAGAAACAAGCAAAAAGTAACTTAGTGCTAATAAAGCTTGCCACCTGTTTTCTCTGTGAAGCTGACCAATATAACAGAAAGAAAGAAAGAAACAAACAAACAAACAAACTATTAAAAACAATCTGTGTATTCATAAAAGCAACAACATGCCTAGAAAAGAAGCAACAGACCCTACAATAAAAGGTAAATCATAGTAATAAAAAGTTAAGTATAATAACTGAAAGTCAAATATAATATCTGAGCTGAAATGCTTGCTGAAAAGGTGAGAAGTTTTACTGGGCAGCCACTGAGCTCTCCTAACAGCTGCTAGCCAACGGTGACGTCTCTCTTCATAAGGGAGGAAACAATAAAATGTCTCCCCCTCCATTATGACAGTTATTACAACCAACAGCACCACATAAGTCTTATGATAAGACAGATGTGATAGCCAAGCGACCAACAACAATGGCAACAGCCGGTCTCAAACACTTAACACAAAAGTCGGTCTATTTTGAAGATTTGGAAAGTGACCTGAAATATGCGACATGCTATGTAGATAGCGCCATCTACTGACCGGTAGATGGTGTAACTGCCACAGATATAAGTGAATGAAAGTGAATGAGCATCCCAAAAAAAATTATGGAAGTCAAGGAACACTGTCCCCGAAATATGTCCTCCTTACAGACAAACCATCATATAGAAGCTCTCCACCTACTCGCAAGCTTAAAAAGCCTAAGCTAGGGTGTATGTGTGTGTGTGTGTGTGTGTAAAGCTACAGAGTAGGGCTAAAGTACCAGAGTAAAGCTTCCATGGGAAGTTCCAGTAGCTGGCCCTCTATTGTTTATGTCCCTGGTTTTCTCTGACTCGACACAATGGTTGACATGGCATTCTGGTATTCTTTCTCTGTCCCTAAAGGGCCCTGCTGAGACACCAAGGGAACTTGGGGCCACATTTATCAAGCTTGGTACAAACCCTGCTCTCCAATCCAACTACCCTGAGTGCTATTCTTTGGTAATTCCATTGAATTTCACATTTAAATTGGAAGAAAAGAAACGGTGAATGTGACAGTGGCCAGTATAATTCTCTAGGTATATCAGTATGGCACCTCAGATTAGAAGAGTTCTAACTTTGGGATAGAGTTCTTCATGGTCAAGAAAAGTAATTGCTTTTTAAAAGAGTCAACAGAGCCTCAATAGATGCTTGCTTACATTAATACAGCAGTTGTAGATGACTGCAATTTTAATTCCTTTAATAAAGCAAATACTAGCTTGTATGCATGACCTGATTGAATCAGGGCCGCATGATACTGATGAAGGAATTCTAAAATTCAGTGATATTTTCCTTTAAGGTAATCCGTAATGGACAGGGACACATACTCAAGCTACTTCCTTACCTTCAAATCATCCATCATTAAATCTTAATCCTTTGGCCCTTGCCCTATATTGTGTGCCACTCATGCACTGGTATTATCTACTGCTGCAGCATAAGGATAAGTGTCAGAGCTAAGCAGGAAAAAGGGGTATACGCTCAAACACTCTGGCCCTGATGTAAAATTCCATGACTTTTCCATGACTTTCCATAACAAAGTCGGAGCGCTTTCATGATCGAAACGGTTTCTTTCTTCCTTGTTTGTTAATGTTATTTTTCAGCTCAGAAAAGTTCCAGAGGTGTAAACAGTCTGTTTTCCCCTACGGTTGGGCTTGCTGTAGAGAAGTGGCCATACAATGTATCAAAACTATCTAATGCAATAAATAAAGTGTCCCATTTGTAAAATTGCCTGATATTCCCTGAATTCCCAAGAAAATGTATCAAATTCCCTGACTTTCCCTGTCTAGAATTATACCTCTCAAAATGCCATAATATTCCAGAAATTCCATGACCAGTGGAACCCTGATAGTCGTTACCATGGCAGCAGGGTGGCCTAATGGTTAGGGTGATCATTCCATAATAGACCACCGAATCATGACGTACATTTTCTGCCCAAATAAGGGATTCTGGTTCCATCACCTTGTCAGACTGATGGGACAATGAATAGGGGTGTAAAATGATTGCCTCTAACTACATCCAACGCCAACACGGACTATTTTGCTTAAGATCTTTGGATTTAATTTAATTTAATTTAACTTTATTTGTTATAGCGGATATGGACCAGTTTTGAAGCCACAATTATTTTTTATTTTTTTTATATCGCTAGCATTAACTACAGTATCTTAGCATTTCAGCATTTGATACTGACGTCACCTGCTCTGCACGTTCTAGCATAGAGAGATGGCTCCCATGACACAACATCCGGACCTAGTTTGTTAGCAAAAAATTTTTTTATAGATTACGTCGGTAACACATCCTATAATAAGAACGCGAAGTGTCTGTGTGTGAGTGAGCAGAAATTTTGTCCGGCCATAGCTTGGCCATCTCACGTGCAATCGCGCGGAAACTTTCAGGACATGTAAAGAGCTCCCCGGCGGGTGACCTAACGGAGCCGGAATTTTCATTTCTGTCTTTGGGGCCGTGCGGTAGTGTTCAGCGTTTCACGGAGCAGAAGCCTATGCCCTTATTTGGGCATAGTGACGTCACTATGCACACACACGCTCACACACACTTTATCTTAAACATCCATGCCTCCTTTCAAAGCGCAAAGCAATTAGCACCAGGAAGTTTGAATACATTCAGATAACATCACATTTATTTGCTCCGTACAGATACATCACGATATATAAACACAACATGTACTGTACAGACTGACTTCATTATAAAGCTGAAAATGAGCGAGAGTCATTTTCAATGACAGTATAATCAGCATGTTTGAATGATTACATAATCCCAGTGTTCCCCATCTAAAAAACATACATCATTACAAAGACCTAATTTCAAATACGACAGCTTTGAAATATGAAATGTCAAATCCACTGTCATGTTTTAACATGGTAGTGGCTTCAGTTTCTCAATCTCAAAATTACACACATTCCATTGTTCACTGTGTCCAATCTTGTGTTCAGTGTACAAAAACACACACAGAGAGTCATATTCCTGCATCTTTCGGGACATTTCCTGGCCAAGGTTTTGTTAAAGTGGTCAATCTCCTCCTAATGTGATAATGATCTGTTCTTCAGAGCAGCTGGGTCATGAGTCAGTCATTAGTGGGGACTGGCGTGGCCTATTTAGAGCCTTAGGAAAACACAGAGGAGAAAATCCAATACAGATTGAATGTCAGATAAGAGAATACCACTGCCTGTGTCTGTGTGTGTGTGTGTGTGTGTGTGTGTTAAACTAAAGTTTTTGAATGAGTTTGTACTGCCTGTTCTGTGTACTGTACAATCTCTACTCTTAGATACACGGTCCAACCAATATCCAAGTGGTTTTTAAACCTTTTGTTACTAAGTACCAGATGGTTACAAAACGTTGTTTTTTTAGGGAACAATATTTTTTTTATAAAATTTCTCCAGACTCAAACTTATCTGTTATTGTTTTTGGTTACAAGCCTATAGTATTTTATTTAGCCAAAAGATATATGTTATAAAGACTTGAAAAGCCTTTTGAAACCCAAAATAGCCAGTAGCTTTGGATACCATTTCTCCAAAATATTTGACGGCCCATTTTAATCTCCCTGCTTCCCACCTTTGTGACCAAACCCAGCCTTGGAAAAGTATAGACTATAATTTCACTACCGATTTTTTACACATTTACACTTTGTGCAGATGCCTTGACACATGTATAATTACTGTTACCGTATATGTTTATTGTTGTATGTGTTTACTATTGTAAACTGTACCGATCTATCTCCCTCTTTCAAACCAGAAGGCTGTATTTAAATTTATTATTATATTAATTTATAATCTACAAATGGGAAATGAACCCAGATCAGTCCCAGACCAGCCATAGTATCCATACTCCCAACCCAACCAAGGCTGCTCTCTCTCTTTCCCTCTAATCCTACCCAACATGGCGCTGTTCCTTGTCCCACAGCAAAAAAAAAAAAAGGGGAGGACCGGCATGTGTTTGTGCGTGAAATGTCCCCAAACCCTTTGCTCCAGTTCTTACCAATTTTTGAGGAACTGTACCATTAACTACTGTGGGAAGGAATGTCTTTTGAATGGGCTTTTAGTAGTGAACTTCATCCCTCAATTCCAAAGTCATAAGCTGTCTCAGTGCAAAAGACAGTGTTTACAATAAAAACACCTTAGTAGAAACAGTTGAGGGAAAAACATGTAATATGTAATATGTAACCATGCCGCTAAACCTATTTGTAATCCACAACATCTTTGTGGGTAGTTTGACAATCAGACATTCAATAGGCCATCATATTACTGTACACTGAGTATTGTTCAGGTAGTAGAGCTAAAGTAGGAAAAAATAGGAAAGGTAATAATATTTGGCAATGCTTGACAGATGACAGCCTAAAAAAATTAAGATGACATAAGATCAGAAGAGAACTCTTGCGGCTCTTGTTCTGTACATCACGCTCATACACTCACACAAACACTATCTGAAGGCATAACAGTCTGGGAGTCATGTGAACATAATAAAGCAGTAAAAGGTGATAACTCTGGCAATACGTACACCAGAAACAGTCCAATTCAGCCCATGGTTGCCTCCTCAGTCCTCACACACATGCAAGCACACATGTGTTCATACAGACACATACGAAAGTGCACATGCTCACAAAAAACACATACACAAAACACTTTTTCTGATTCATGTGTTCGCTCCATCTGGTCTTCAATTACACATTTACGGAACAGAGGAACACTGAATGCAGATCATGAACTTCTAAAAAGTAGCTGAGTAATGATGACATATTTTTGAAATTAATTAACATCAAGGCAACAATATATCTGTCTGTAATGAGAAACTGTCATATACATGCGCGCTAAGCATCTCTTAGCCAATACAGTGGCCCTAAATCAACTTGCTGTAAAACTCTCCACATTACAACCTCACCTAATTACTAAATCTTCGTCCATTACATATATAGGATAAAATGATCATAATCCAAGAAATAGCTAGCTGACTTTCTTTGGTAGACTAGATAGATAAAGCTAGTGTATCTGCAGCTAAATAAACTGAGACTCCATCATAGGAGAACCAAGCCTATCCTATTAATAGTGGTTCAAATTAGCAGTCACTTTTCCCAACTTCTGAGTTATATGATATACAATCTTGGATCCATTTCAACCTATTCTTGCTCTTGATAGTTTGTATTAAATATTAAGTTAAAGTAAAAAGGATTCACAAAACGACATGTGAGGACAAGATGACAGAAATAGACAACATGGACGCACACACACACACGCCATTCCCATTCCCAGGGAATTGAGGGGGTCAATCCCTCTTCATGGCGCCATGCAGAGGTTAGTCTGGAGGCAGAGAGAATGGACTATTTGTCCGCTCTGTATGCATGTGCTCCTCCTGTGAGTGAGTGAGTGTGTGTGTGTGTGTGAGTGAGTGTGTGTGTGCGCATGCGCGCGCGCACTAGTCCCCGACTGCAGGCACAGTTATGCAATCACAATACAGCATATAAATTAGTGACAAGATAATTAGAAAAACTTGTAAATCTGAAATTTGCAGGAGCAGACACTCACGGCTTCTCTTTACTCTCTTCCTTTCAGCCAATCTCAAGGACAAGGATAAAGGATCAAAGTTCAAGGGTCATTCACCATGATTGCCTAACATCTTTACCTGTGGTCGAAGATAAATCAGCCCAGGTGATGTACAAACAATGAATGTATTGTAAAAACCACATAACAACCACATTCTTTATCTTGCTTTTGTCTTGGACAAAGTTATGGAATCACTTTAGTTACGGAATAAATATAATCAATTACAAAACAACAAGGATGCTATGATATTGACGTAAATCTATTAAAAACTGTGGCTTTTTGTCAGGTTAACAGTCGTACACCAAAGCCAGATAGCATCTCATGGCTCATATATTACAAAGAGCAGGATCAATTTGTCAACCCATTACTGAAATAAAGACATTACTTTTTCTCCTGTACAACAACATGGATCAATAAATAATTCAATGTTCACAAACAGATGTCTTAATGCAGACAAACAATGTTCAATTTAATCAATGCAAACAACCCACAAAACGGCATGTGTATTAGGGCTAGACCTATATAATTTCTTTAAATTGCTCTTTCATTGACTAAGCTCAATAAATCAATCAAACATTCAATTAAGATACTAAAAGTAAAAGTATAACTAAAACAGACATACACAAATACACACACTGTTGCATCACTTTGAGTATTTAAACACCCAGGGGGTAAGGGCACATAAAACACATTTAAAGAGCTTGTTATTGACAGTTCGCCTACAATACTAAAAAGCAGCAGTCAACTGTTGGTCTTTTTTAAAGAACACATTGCGTTTTGCATTCAACACATACTGTCCTGATCTGGCAATACACAAAGGTCACATTGTTCCACATACTGCTTTTCAGAACATCGTTTTCTTCAGAACAACACTGTGTTCTTAAATGTTTTTGGCAAAATAAGTTAAGGATTCACCTCCCATAAAAGAAAACTGTGGTATCACTTGTCCAGAGACACTTTTTCCTCCTCCTTTCCAACTCCTCTCTTCCATCAACCCTGTCCATATATGTCCATGTGCATATATGTGTATAATGCACATGAGCTTCCTTGATCATTTAAACACCTTGCGGGACTATTTAGTACCCTTTTATCCTTAAATCTTTTTCTCTTTCCATCCTCTCTCTGTCTTTGAATGCCAGCTGTGGCCTGTGCAGGGAAGATGCCTCTGCAACATCCAAACTGGATAGAAATAGCAGTGGCAGATCTATCCCTCCTTCCATCTCTCTTGCAGCATGTTTTACCTTAACAAGGAAGACATTTACTAACAAGCAGGCAACTTCTAAAAGGTTCAAATGCCTTTTGGCACAAGGTTTCCCTTGGCGCTCTCACTACACATGACATGTTGTGCCAATTCTTATTTCCCCATTGCCATATCCATACCCAGCTCCTCCATATCCCTGTTCAGCAGGCCCAAAAAAAGCCTTTTTAGTGTTCCTAACCCCAAAACCACCGCCACTGCGCTGCAGACAGAAGGAGCAGAGGCGTTTGAGGCCTTTCCGGAAGGCAGAGTTGGAAAGGCTATAGATGAGACAGTTGCAGAAGCTGTTGCTGATAGCCAGCCATGTGGTAAGGAAGGAGGCTGCAGAGTGATGGTAGATCCCTCCACTCTCCAATAGAAAGTAGAGGATGTAGGGCAACCATAGGATATAAAACACGCTGGTGATACGGAACAGCACCATAGCATACCGTTTGTCTGGGTATGGTGCCGGGGGCTGCTGATGCTGTGGTTGGTGGTGCTGTGGTTGTGACAAGTGGGGCAACTGACCTTGTTCTACCCCACTGCTGTCCTTGACCACAGCCACTGAACCCACTGCCACTCCTAGCCCCTGCAGTTGTTGGGGTCGGTAGCGTGCGTGGCGCTCGCTGATCTCCCGGGTGTGCTGTCGGCAGATCTTGAAGATATTGGCGTAGGTGAAGCAGACAGTGAGTGCAGCAGGAGCATAAAGCAATGCCACGATAAATGTTGTGAATGCCGGACGTGTCCTCCACTCAACCGCGCACCACTCCACCACATCGCCATGGTAACCTGGCTTCCCCCAGCCAAGGAAGGATGGCAAAAACACCAGGGCAGAGTACAACCATATCAGAGCAATGCAGCAGCGCACGCGGCAAGGCGTCACTAGGGACGCGTAGGTCAGAGGTCGCGTGATGGCAATGTAGCGGTCTACACTCACGCACGCCAATGATGCCATGGAAACGGACTTCAAAACGGATACCATGTACCCAAACACCTGGCAAGTGAGTTTGGGGTCGAGGCCCTGGAGGTGATGGAGGAGGGACAGAGAGGGGAACAGGCAGCTCACCCCCACCAGCAGGTCAGCATAGGCCATGGTCTGGATGAAAGCACTAGTGGTGTGTTGGCTAAGCAAGGGGGCACAGTGGAAGACAAAGATTACCACCAGGTTGCCAGAAATAATGAGAACAGTAAGGAGAAGTATGATAGAGACTTCTAGGAGGCAGGTGTTGAAGATGTGGGAATAGCCTATCTCCAGCAGGCAGAAGGGAGCGGAGAGGTTGGTGGGATGAAGGTCAGCAGAGCTCTGGTTCAATGGGTCCAGGGTGGAGTTCATCATCTTGGGCGGGAGTATGTGTCCGAAGGGCCCTGCAAGGGGACTGGGAACCCAAGGACTATTTTGTTGGTTAGTTGGCTAGTTATGGGACTAGCTGGATGGTTTCAGCCCAAACGGAAAGCTCCATGCTGGGGTTCCATGGTGAGATTGGTGCCCTCTGCCATTTCATAGGCAGGAGGGATAGAAGGGACAGAGAAAGGTGGGGGAGCCCCCCAGAGTAGTCCTCACTGCATGCAGATGTGGTTTCACACAGAGTTACAAAATCACCAGTGTGCACACACCTACAAACAGATACACACACACAGAGAAACCAGTGTATTCCTCTTCTTCCTCTTCCCAGTAAGGTGAAATGGCCAACTGGACACTCTGATTCAAAAAGACATAAAAAAAGGAAAAAAATAAAGAAACTTGATTGTCTTTGTTTAAAGGAATTCCAGTCCGATCTGTGCTTGAAATGCCTCCGTCCTTAGCTCCCTATAAAGTCAGAGATGGCTCCAACATCTGCTGCAGCTGCAGAAGGCACAGATTGAGAGCTCTCACTGATCTGTCTATAGTCCGGACAGTCACCACAACAGCTTCCAGTGAAAAGACATTATTGTGTAATATGCCGCACACATAAACTGAGGGAGGGAGATACTAAGGATATCCTCTCCTTTTTATTCAGTCCTCTTATTCCTCCTCTGTCCTTCCTTTATCTTCTCTTTTCTGTTTCCTCTTCTTTTTCCTCTCCTTTCTTGCTGCTCCTTTATCCTCTTTTCCCCACTCTTCCCTGTCCCCTTGCTCTTGTCTCAGTTTCTGTCTGGTCCTTCACGGCGGGAGCGCAGCAGACTAGCCTGAGCTGAGAGGATGAAGGCAGTGCGGAGGGTGACTGATGTTTCAGACGCGCGCACACATACAAACACACCTCAGCCACTGAGTCTATCCAGTCTATCCTGCAACAATGTCTGGAGTGGAAATGAGGGAGGCAGGCATACCAGTGCTGGGAGAACCCCCGTGTTCATTTATCCTCTTTTTCTGTCTGTCTGTCTTTCTCTCTCTCTCACTCTCTCTGCCTCTCTCTCTACAGAAACAGTGGCATAGAGGCCCCTCCCCTTCTCTGTAGCTCCAACCAATGACCAACTGCAAGGGCACGAGTCTGCCTCCTTCCCCACCCGCTTTCCCCCTCCCCCTTTTTTCTGTGCCTGTGTTCCTCAGAAGCACACAGACCACTTCCCATCCTTCTCAACCCATACACTCCATAAGATTCAGACACACTGTCTCACACCTTAAAATCAGCAATATTTGGTGTAATACCAGCCCTTAACCATGGCCTGCAGAAAATGTACTGTAAAAGACACATAAGCAAAACACACACACAAATGACAAGAGATCTAAATATGTTGTCCATCCATGCCATCAGATCTTTGGGTGAAACTGAGCTGATTATCAGATAAATAATTATGTTGTATTGCCTGGAGCCGAGCCAGGCTACAGTAAGTGCTTTTCTAAACATTCTGTCCTTTGCAGCCACTGTGCTCATTCCAAAAAGATAAGGGAGGACTGGGAAAATATTCTTCCAGTTCTCGTTAATTTGAGGTTAAACTGGAAAGGCAGGGTTCAAGGTTTTTATTTATATATACACACATATGTACACAAGTAACTATTATTATTATTAGTAGTAGTAATAGTGATATTATAATAAGAATTACTGTTAGTTATTAGTATTATGACTTTCTCAGTGAATGGGAATCTTAAGGGATTCTAGAGATAATATTTCTAGTTTATTCTTTAATACAGTGGGAATGTCACTGTCAAGTCACTGATATTGTTGACTCCCTTGTCAAGTACATAAAAAAAAAATACTACTCTTTAATTCCGGTTCTCTGAAGCTTCCCTCCTCATTCCGATTAGACAATCTGGACATGATCATTTTACAGCACAGAAAAGTTATTGTATTCTTTTTAAGAAAACAATGTCGGGATGCATGACTAAGTATGGCCTACAGGAAATATCCCTATTATCAGACTGATTAGAAGCCAAGGCATAGGAAAGGGTCCCTTATATCTTAGTTCATCACACTAGCTTGTTCAAACTATCTGTCGATTTTACTGCCGTCGCACTTTTAATGACGTCAGACAACAAACAAGCGTGTGCTGCTGTGTCCAGCTGGATCAGTGTGTGAAAATATGCGGAATGGTAACAACGTTATTTTTTATCATTTATGGGGGGGTTAATTTCAATAGGATTAATTACTAAGGATGTAACGATATCGTCAATTTCGCGATATCGCGATAACAAAAATGTCTCGATACCGTCGTGGGCCTGTGACGGCATCTACGATAGGTATTACAGGCCGAAAAGTTTATTGCTTTTGTTTGAACAGCAGCGGAGGGAACTATCTTCTAACAGAGATGATATTTGAGACTCCCGTCGTCCTTTGCGTGCAAACCAAGCGCAGTGTCTTCACCAGACGCGCTCAGCTCAGACCCGCTCTGTCTCTGGATTTTGTCAATGAGTCTACCCGGCTCCGTAAAGCTACTACTCTCCCAGCTTC
>OMLI01022231.1:0-10272 GCA_900302605.1 Rondeletia loricata
TCCTTTTACCACTCCGTCTTCAACTCCACGCTGCTCTTATCCTTCTGTCCGTAAAAGTAGTCCTTAATATACGTAAAAGTGTTCCTTTATATCCATAGAAGTCGTCCTTTTCGTTCGTTGTAATCTCCAATGCAGCAGGTTGGCTGGAGAGGTGAAGCTCTTACTGTAACGGATCCCCGTATATGAAGTGGCTGGCAACTTACTGCTGATGAAATTACTGTTTATTTTCCGTTTTGCATAGTAGTACATTCCATGAACTAGTAAAGTCCTACCATAACATATAGCTTACTATAAACTGGTAAAGTCCCACCGTAAGAGCTTTTGCCTCATACGGGTCCATTAAACTATCAACTTCTTACGATTAGCATGTGTCCGTAACAAGGAAACAGGAAGCGGAAACATAAAACGTTCGCGTCTAAGTTTTTCAAAATAAATGTCACGTATATACATACAGTAGGTGGCATAGGTCTATAAATTCGTCAACATATCGATCACTTTAGTTAAAACTTGTAACATCACAAATATAAAACAGGTAATCAACCTAAAATAATAAACCTTTCATGGGGTTATTTACACCAGCACTCTATTCACAGAAGGATCTAAAACATAAGGCAATCAAACACAATCAAATACTGTTAAGGCAAATGACTTACCCTGATATGTGCATGCAGGTTGGAGAGGGCTCTTAATGAGCAGGATATCTGACTGTTTTCTGCAAAAAGCTTTAAAGTTTCCTTCAGTATTCTCAGGCAGGTCATAGAATCTTATGATCTTCACAGGTGCCATGACGCAAACAAACAAGCGGGGTTAATCTTAATCGTAGTCAGTGGACTTTCAGAAGGGTCGGTAACCAGACGAGATTCTCAAACAAGCAGGGGTCAAAACACAAGGCAGGTCAATACAAGGCAGGTCAATACAAGGCAGGCAACACAACTCTCCAAATAAACCGGCTCCAAACACTCAACACCCGCGCTTGAACAGGCACCTTATATAGCAGTGTTGATTGGCTGATTAATGCCAGGTGTGCTCAATCTGATTTGATTTGAAACCTTTATTTATTCAAGGAATACAATTGAGAGCAAGCTCTCATTTACAATATTGCCCTGATTACAATTCAACATATACAAAGTACATAGAAGACATCACCGAGGATACACAATATTTCCATTGCGGTCCTCTAACTAACATGACATGATGCATGACATCACAAGGATACACATATAAGACAACAAAATATCACCGAGGCCTCTGACATGACATGACACATGACATCACATAGACAAGGGGAGGGTGTTTGTGTGTGTGTGTGTGTGTGTGTGTGGGTGTGGATGTACAGAGTGCTTCACACAGGACATAAAGGCGGAAGGCATGATGAGGGAGAGAGAGAGGATATGCGATCGCCTTCAAGGAGAGACACAGGAGGAGATGATCACCATCGAACCATGACATCCTTTACCCTGGCAATAGATGAATCCAACATATATACCGTATATTAACATTTTAATTAAAGCTGCTGCATTCTTGGGCACTGTATTAGATTAATGTATTTGACATTTATTTATTTGAAATAGTATTTGAAGGATATTTATATTAATTGCAAATACTGAAATTGTATTTGTTTTGTATTTGAAATAATCCAAAAATGTAGTATTTTAATATTTTGAAATACTTGAAATACAACTATTTGGTTCAAAATTTTTCTTTTCAAATACTTCAAATATAAAGAATTTGTTTGAGCAAATGTATTTGAAAATTTAGTATTTCATGTATTTACAAATACAAAGTATTTGATTTGTATCTGTATTTTACACAGGTCTGTGTCCAAGTCCCAGAGACAGCTGAAATTGGTATTGGTAAAATGCTGCTATTCTTTTAGTCCGTGGTAATGGTTTGCACCGTTCTCAGTACATCCTTGCCTGAACGCTTTAACATCTGAATCAACCACTTGATGAACAGAAATGATGGATGGAGAAATAGAATTGGACTTTAAACCCCCATGTCATCTTCTTTCTGTTTTTTTAATGCTGACTATAGGGGAAAAAAAGATCAGTGACATTTTGGAGTAATGGGTCATTAGCTGGGGAAGTGCAGAGGGGGGGGTCAGAAGGGGCGACTGCACTGGGCCCACACTCCTCAGGGGCCCATGAGGGCCCACTCTCGCATATTTTATGGGGAAACATTTTTGTGTTATTATGATCAACCATAAAGTGAAACCGTAAAGTGAAAAGAAAAAAAACACACACACAGTCTATAATAAAAATCCTTTCACCAAGTCTGGACATCCCTTTGACCTCCTGTGTTGTTTAATTGTAGCCTACTATGTATCAGAATCAGAATCAGAATTTCTTTATTTGTCAAGTAGTTTTCACGTACAAGGAATTTGCTGTGGTTGATTGGTGCAAACAGATAACATAATAATAATAATAATAATTTAAAAAACAAATAGTGCAAAAAACATCAGAAGTAGTGCAAAAAACGTCAGACGCATAGATAAAATAAGTAGACTATAGATATGAATTAATTAATTAATATTTACAATACAATGTGGACTGTGCGTTAATGTAGTAGCCTAAGTCAGTTGTCAGAATACCCCCTTGCCTATCCACAAGTCTGGAGCACAAAACATAATGGAAAAAAAGAAAAAGACAACATCAACATAACATCTCAAGAGAGTGCATGGCTATGTTTCTCCAGCCAAGGGTCAGAGCCACATCAGTACGGAGCCCGGGAGTGGCCATAGGGAGAGAAAAAAAGTTATATAGAGGCCACGATATAGAATAATGTGTGCATGATATGCAATTTGAACCCTCGTTTTGTTGTATTCGTGCGCACAAGATACATTTCATTCCCTCCATTTGGTTAATATGTGCCCTCGGTTTGGCTTAATTTGTGCGCCCGGAATACATCTCGTTCCCTCAATTTGTTTTTTTCGTTCCCACGAATTCATAATTCGTGTGCACAAAATAATTATTACATTCCCACAATTAAAACGGCACATCAATTATTCAAAAAAGCCGAGCCATTGATTTCAACGAACTCTGAGTCTCTGGCTGTTGATTCATAGCTAATGGATAGAGATTTGTTGGTTACGTTTTATTTTGGTTTGCATGCATTGCGGGGCATTATTGTCAGTAAGATGCAACTAACAAGGATACTGAGAGATAATGGGCTATACCGATTTCACATATTGAGCGCACGTCAAGAGCACAAATCGAGGGAATGAATTGTATCTTGTGCGCATGAATAAACCAAAATGACCGCTTGAATTTGATATTGTGCGCACAATATAGTAAATCGTGGCCACGACACAAATAATGTTTCTCCCAATGGCCACTCCCAGACTCCGTACATCAGAGGCAGAAGACAGCGGGCGTAAGTGAACCAATGCCCCTCCGACCAGTAGGCTATATATTCGTTGTTAGCTAGCTAGACAACAATGAAAAAACACGTTACTCTGTGAAGAGAGAGACATGAGCACTGACAAGGCCAGTGTGGTTGACAGATTTGCCATGATGAAGGAGAGGAGGATGAAAGTGAAACTTACATTTTTTTTTACTAGTTCTGTTGGACTTTTAATTTGCCCCATTGTAACTGAAAACTTGCCACCATACTTTGGATTTGGAATGTATTGCAGCATGAATGGACTTCTCACCACCAACCATCTTCAGAGACCTGTAGTTGGTGAGTAGCCAACATTTACTTTAATATAATTGTGTTCATTGTCATGGGATGTCACAGAGTTAGAATGTAGTGTGGGAAAGCCAGCCTATATCGCCATGGGTACAGACGGCCAGGCCTTTGATCTGAAGTTGATGGGTCTATGGTTTGATTCTTGCTTATGTTTGTAGACAGTCTTGTCTTGATTGTCGAGTGTCTTTGGATCATAGACCTCGGATATAAATTTTTTAAGCGGGAGGAACGCCAGGCTTGTCACTATGTGACACAGTGAAAACCTGTGGCCGCACCCACTTTATAGGCCTAACTGCTTGCATTGCCGGTATCGGGTCATCCCGCGAATCACAAACCTGTAGGAATGCATAATGCAACCAAAAATGTTAACCCGTGTTTCCCAAAGTACTGAGTTTGCATACACTCCTATTTCTCTAAGAGCAGATCAACCTCTTGCTCTGGCTGCGAGGCTACAACTCAGTGTGTGGTATCGGATGTCCAAGCTAAAATACTGCAAGACTGCACAGTAGGCCTGTGTGATTTCAATATACACCCCCTATACTGGACCTTAAGCGCCGCGCCTGGTCAGTAGGAACACCATTTCTGTCGAAACTAGAGACAGGGTGTGTGCTCTTTGGCGAAAGAAGATGCTGAATCTGTCTGTCTTTGTCTGTCTCTCTCCCTATTCCCCATTCTCTCATTTTCTGTCTCTCACTCCACCATTCAGTCTTTTATAACAGACTACTCAGTGAGGTGGCATTACCCAGTTTTTTCTTCTATTTTCAAACTTAATTATGTGCATGGCATACTACTGTAAGTAGTGAAATGATTTGCTCATGTTCTCATGAATTGATATATTGAAGTACGATTGAACTTTGTGCCCTACGAATACACAACACTCTCCAAAACTGGTATAGGAAAAGATATGCTTACATCACAAAATGTGACCAGCTTTCATTAGCCATAGGTAGCATTTTTGTGATTTAAGACAAGTTGATGTTAAAGGTCATGCATTTGTTTCTCCAGAATGATAACATTTATATCCATGAGTGATTACCAAAAGAATATGAGCAATAAGAAAAACAAGGTATACATGGAGCTGGATCTCAGCAAACCCCTTCCAGTTTCCATGAATCTGTCCTTGGGAAGTAATTTAAATTTAAAAAACTACAACAGACAAACAAACTGATTCAATCCCCCTCACACCAAGTTTCCAATACTCTTTGCCTCTGTTTTTTGCCAGTTTAAATTCCTGAACAGGCATAGACAGAGGGTAATGAGCTCGTTATATTAGTTATTATAATAATGATAATACCAGAGAGGGCTTCCTTTACTGTGATTATGGGTACCACAGTTATATGGTTGGGTATGAGGCAGAGCCAAGCACTGTTGGCATCAGTAAACTACCTATAATCACAGTAAGGAATGCCCTCTAGGCTTGTTTTTATACAGCAGTTTCCAATGCATGTGTACTATCTGAAATGTTTTCTTCAAAGTAGTGTACACAAATACTATAATGTCTTGCCATCCTGCTCACCAGAGAGATAGATCTGTATCTTAACATCACATAGTTTATTATGGCAATAAAGCACTGATAGGGAATGAGAATTATCAACATGACTGGATCATGTCTTTAACCAATCAAATGGTTTGGCTGAAAGTTGATCTTTCAGGCATTTTAAAAAACTGTTTACCAATTGCTTTAACAATCAATTAAATGCAAGCATAATAATAACAACAATAATAATAATGTTTGCAAGTTAAATATTTGCGTGTAAAAACAGAGTAGATGGTACAAAATTTATGTAACAATTAAAAATAATAGGACAAAAGACCACATAAAAGCAAGCCCTATAAAAACAGGTTTTAAGAAGTCAATTAAAAAGTGATTAAAGGGCTCAAGGGCACTCACTGCTGGCGAGTATCACAGATGAACTACCAGTCAAAAGAAGAATGTACATGGATTCCTACATTGATTAGTAATCCCATTTACTGGACAATAAAGTTTGGAGTTTGAAATGTTGAATAATGTGATCAATGGATTGTTGCTCTTGTCTCTCTCCCTTCCATAACAACCACCACCAAGATGCCCTTGTGAAAAAGGTAAAAATCGATAAAGCTACCAAGGACGCACAAACAAATGCATTTATTCCATACTCACACTAACGCTGCTATAACGCATTTCTCTCTCTCTCTCTCTCTCTCTCTCTCTCTGTGATTTGAGTCTCAGAAAGCCCACCTCATCTATCTCTGTCACACACTGACTGCCATGTTAATGGCCTGCGCGCGCGCACACACACACACACACACTGAAAACACATTATCTTTCTTACTCATCTTTCTTACTACGCAGACAGAACACACACACACACAGTTTTAAGGGTCAGACTATGGCGCTTTGCATCCTTCTGTCTTGCCATCCTGCTCACCAGAGAGATAGATCTGTATCTTAACAACTTTAAATTACCGTTGGCTCTCAAAGGACACGTTTGAAGTGTGTATGTGTGTGTGTATACTGTGTGTGTGTGTGTGTGTGTACGCTGCTGGTGAGAGACAGAAAGGAAGAGAGATGGAGGGTAAGGTGTTCAGAGGGTAACATTTTGCAAGTATTTATCCATACTTACGGTGGCCGACGGGTGCAAATGCACTACAAGGGCCAAAGCAATTGCATTAAGAGAAACGCGCTGCAACGTCAGAAACGATGCAAATAAAAAAACGTAAAATACAGTTTCCCCATATAAAATATGTTTTTTTTCAGTATTTTGGAAGTATACGGATGTATGAGAGTAAAATACGGGAAATCATGGTCTGATTCGATTGACAAAAATGAATGGCAAGACAATTCTATATCAACCTTTCTACAAAGTTTTGTGGTGTGAATCCGTTCGGAAGTTAGGCGCCTAAGCCACACTCACTGCCACGCCCCCTTTTGGTCAGTGGCCGTGGAAAGTTAATCAGTTCATCCTTGGCCCATGACCAATCTTTCTATAAAGTTTCGTGATGTTACGTGAATCCGTTCGGAAGTTAGGCACCTTTTTTAGATTGGCCACGCACCCTTTTGGCCAGTGGCCGTTGAAAGTTAATCAGTTCATCCTTGGCCCATGATCAACTTTTCTAACAAGTTTTGTGGTATTATGTGAATCCGTTCGGAAGTTATGTGCCTTTTTATTGAGGCCACGCCCCCTTTTGGCCAATGGGAGTGGTAAGTTAATCACTTCATCCTTGGCCCATGACCATGTCATAGGCAGGTTTCATTTCCATATCAAACTAGTTGCTAACTGCGTACCGAGGCTCGGCACTAGAGCCCTGCATTGGGATTGGGATCCCGCGGGACCCAACGCAAATCTCGCGGGAGCGGGCGGTTTTTAAATTGCTGTGGGCGGGAATGTGCGGTCAAAAAGAAAACCTGCGGGTCCCGCACAGTCCCGCACCGTCCCGATATAAACGAGATGTAGTGCACCTGAAGCATGCAACAGTGTTGCAGCATGGAGGAGCACACTCAGCACAGCATGGACTCAACAAACGAAGTTGAAAAGAAGACCAAAGCTGGCGATTACAAAGCAAAAGCAAAGCAAGGCAGGTCTGACATTTGGATGAATTTCTCAGTTGTTACTGACAGGTATATGCATCTATTTATTAAAAACCTACTGACGAGCAGTAAGCCCAGCCCTCTTTGTCGCTGTCCGTGGTGCTGTAATGGCCGTCTCTCTCTCTCTCTCTCTCTCTCTCTCTCTCTCTCTCTCTCTCTCTCATTCTGTGTTTCTGTTTGTAATGTATCTGTGTCCCAATGGAAATATTGCGGGACCAGACGGTACTTAAAATTTGCTGCGGGTGGTCAGAAATATACTGCGGCCGCACGGAATGAAACCATTGCGGGTGCGGGCGGGAATGGTCAGAAATCCAGCGGGAGCGGGCCGGAGCGGGACTAAGAAAACAGTCCCGCGCAGGGCTCTACTCGGCACGTTAGTTGCAGATCACACGTTGGTGGCTTAGGTCTGCCGTGTTGGGGGTTATGTTCTCCCTGTCTAAGTCTATAAATTTTTGACACCAAGAGCAGGTGAAGCCCATGTACAGTATGGGTCACAAAGCAAGGCTGGAAAGAATGTCAATTATTAGTTTTCTGTACCACCAGAAACACACTGACATGACAACATAGTAGGTAGGTAGGCTAATGTTTCCAGACAATTATATTCATGACAATTAGATGGTAACTATATTTAAAACTAATGACTTTGGCAGATTCAAATGGATAATATAGCCATAAACCATGATTGTAGGGTTCAAGTGCAAAGAGCGAGCCGAGGAAACAGAAGCACAAGATCAAATTTAGCTGGCATTTGTGACGTTTGGTTCAGCACATTGAAATATGTGATATTAATTTATCTTCTCTAATAGAGCTCTCCATTAATTAATTTCATCATGGCTTTACAAACATCATCTTGAGAGTATTGACAGTAGCATTAATTAGTTTAATGATCTACTGTACGCTCCGTTTTTGAGATATCATTACAACTTTTGATATCTTACTAATGAAGCTATGAGGATTTCAGAAATCATTGAGCAACTTATGGTCTAGAAGGACAATGCTATGGGGTCATAGTTAGTTTTTGCTATGAACAGAGGGGGGCGACTTCAGAATTGGTGGTAGGTACTAGTGTACGAAAGATTCATCTCACTTCCGAATTTTCTGAACTCCTGGCTCTTATCATGCCTCGGTATGACAGAGTACTTATTTTAGGTGATTTTAACATCCATTGTTTGTTGCCCTTCACATTCTCTTGCCACTGATTTTATTAATCTTAATGAGTCTTTCAATCTCGTCCAATCAGTTAAAGGAGCTACTCATTGTAAAGGTCACACACTTGATCTGGTGCTGATGAAACTGATATTATCGATGTCTGTGTCTGATCACAATGCAGTTGTTTTTACGGCTCTATTACCAGCCCCTGTCACCAAGCCCTGTGTGCATGTTAGATCTCGCATCTTTAACTCCAATTCTGCTACCAGATTCTGTGAGGCTTTTTCAACTGCCCCTAATTCAAATTTTACATTGTATGTATTGTAAAGTGGTCTCGCACATCCATGAACCTTCAAGGCAGGTGCTGGACCAATATAGGAAAATATAAGAAACAAAAAATGTCCGCACACTATAGCTCCCTTTTCTTCCTTTTATTTAGACATCCCACATGATGTAACGTTTCGAGCTACTGCTCTTCTTCAGACATACAAATGCATACAAAGACGCCATCTTTAAATGCACAATACCTCCGGTCACATGATCATCACATGATCCCGGTGGGAAACATTTCACCCACTACTACATGAATGATAGAAAATACAATTCCATATAAATACATATATACAGCCATATATTACAAAATATTCAACTACATATAGAAAGGGCCCTCACAGCACATAAGAAAATAACATCGGGCCAATGGCCGTCATACCTTAAATATGGTCAAGTTGAAATAGAGGCGCCTCTATATTTATAAAAAGGGGGATGTCCCTAAAAACAGAGACAGGAACCCACAATATCAATAGTAGTTCAAGAGATCATAATACATATTTTAGTGGACAGTACAGAAGTCAATTAATTAAATCCAAAGTATAACACTGATCATCATAAATAACATAGATAACCACAGTTCAGTCAGGACAACTCATGTATTGATGTTAATAAGTTTATTAACTGTTATTACATAGCAGTATGTAACAGATATGTACTACAAATATGGATAATGATAGAATATTAACACTAATAGTATAGATAAGCATGGACCAGTATCAAAAGACTTCTGGAACGCTCAGAGCCTTGAAGAATGAATGACAGCAATGAAAGAAGACAACACACAATTGGGCTTTTAACAAAGAATTGTATTAAATGAAATTAAAGCCTTTTTTATCAAATTGAATTCAGCGCTTCAAGTAATTCACAGTTCAATTTGCAATTTCCCCCAAATAAAAGAAAATAAAAGTGTGCACATAAACGGTTTTTTTTGTCCCTTCAGTCCAAAAAATAAAACGTTGGGGCCTAGTGATGAGCCGTGTGTGTAATTCCGCACCAGTCGTACAGCAATCCTTGATGCTACTGCAGTGAGTATGTGGTTCTCTCTTCTAGATGCTCAGTGGTGGCTCGCCCTCCCAGTCGACTGGGAGATCTGTAGTCTCTCTTCTTGTGTCCTTGGGTTCATCTCGGAATGGAAATCCCCATATACAAAAACCTGACCTATAGACAAGGTCACATTTCTCTCAATTACTATTCTGTAATCAATCGATTGCTACAGGCTACAATTACAATAAAAGTTATGTAGTATTGCAGTAAACCTGTAATTCTAATCAAAATCTCAATTTAGTTGTACAACATGTGATCCTCTACATCCCAACATATCAAAAATGCATTTTCATTAATAAAGAAATGATTCATTTAAGTATCAGATAACCGTAAGTATGTTAATAACCATTATAAAACAACAGGTAGTGTTATCAAAGAACCATAGTCACATTAGTAACTTCCATAAAACAAAATCAGAGGCATTAGATAGTAATGTGCTTAATCATTCCTCCTTGTACCATAGGCCTACTGGCAACAATGGGGGAAAT